>JBBBDQ010029090.1:2145000-2192500 GCA_037127315.1 Ascarosepion bandense
TGTAAATATGTTAAAAGATATTACCATTGTCAGAAAAGAGTTTTAACAGTTGTCATAATGCCATGTACACATATATATATATATATATATATATATATATATATATATATATATATATGCATTTATTCATAAAAGGTTTTGTCATATATATATATATATATATATATATATATGCAGTTTTCTTTAAAGAATTTGAGAAGGCTACTATTTTATTATAATCATTTTACACCAAGCAAGACAGTACTGCCACTGGTGCACAACGGGTTACATAAGAAAAAATTAACGAGAAAGAAAAACAAGATAAAGGAGGGTGTCAAAAATAGGTAAAAGAAGGATGAGAATATTGGGGTGAAGTGATATGCATGAAAGTAGAGTGGACGTTAAAAAATCATGATATAACGGTTGTCAGGAAAGGAAGTAAATCAAGGAGATAGATGAGGGTAATTGATATTACATTTAAATTCTTAGAGATTGTAGGTAATAGGGAAGCAAATTATGAAAGACATTCTACTGGTGGAAATTGCGAGAAAAGAAGCTGAATGAGTAGATGCTGCAGTTACATTTGATTGGTTTCACTGTAAAAGTGTGAGATCTAAATGCGAGTCTATTAGTTCGGGTAAATTCATGCGGAGGGAGCACCAGTGATCTAAATTCATCGAAGCAGAAGCAGAAGCTTTATGGTTAAAAATGTTTGTATAATTTTTCATCTAATCTCATAATTTTCCACACTTTTTCTTAAAATTATTTAACGATTACATGAATTAAATGAAATTATATAAGATATATAAAATTATATAAAATTAAAATTAAATAAAAGTTTATATTCTGAAACTAAAAAGATTAGACGGTCACATGAAATCAGCATAAAACAGTTATTGTTCCCCAAATACGCACAAGTATTACAAGTGTACCAGGAAGTATTACAAGTGTACCAGAAAAATAAACTATCTGCCTCCTCAACTAATATCGCTGTTTGTCCTTTCCGTTAAATGTTTTTTTAGCGCAGAATCGTATCTCTTGGAATGTACACATATAATTTTGACCTTTTTCAAAAAATTTAAATTCACCCATTGCTACAAATGGATTCTTGGTTCCAGGCTATGTTTCTCTTTGCAGAAAAATCTTCCAGCATTGACATGAATGCCCTTATTGTTTACATTTCGAAGAATCTTCCGATGTCCAGGGAATTGCCAGTAAAGGACCGAGATAACACGCTTCTGCTGTTCGTTAAAAATCTCGTAAGTTACCAAATTTTCTTTTATCGTTTCTCAAATTTCCAGAACTGTAAGATATTATACATAATTGCTGAGTGTATACTAAAAATCATTTTTCTCGATCACACTCCGAACATATTTCTCTTCACTAACTTTAATACACACCATGTCACGGGGCTTGTAAAGATGTCAACATTCAAGTATTAACTTTTTACTTTGCTCAATCCCTTACTTGAAAATTGAGTTACTTATCGTTTCCTTTGCAAAGTCGAGCAAACTTCTACTCTGTTTGTGTTATTTCTCACCTCATCACCTCGATCTTGTGATATGGTACCTCTGACTACTCTATTGTGTCTACTGATATTTAATTTCACACTTTTAACAAACAGGTTGCCCAAAATCGCAATAGACACACCAAAAAATCCACAAAATCTTTTTGGCCGGTAGTAAATGGAATTTGCCTGAATTTGCTTACAGTCGCTCAAAAGCAACAACGTGTTGATGATTCGGTGATATGTTTGCAACTGTTTCAACAACATGAAGAGGTTTTTGTGTAAATATATAACAATGGATGAAACTTGGATCCACCACTCTAGTGTTTTTATAAGGAAGAAATCGCCAAATGACGGCCACAAATGACAAGAACGAAGTGATCATTCACTAAGACAACGCACCGTATCACAAGTTGATTACAACGATGGCAGTTCTACATGAATTGCACTTCAAATTGCTTACGGTGAAATTCTGGCTGTAAATTAGACATCTTCGAAAACCTTTTACAGGTTTTGAATACAAGTTTTTTCACATACAGGTGGGGGATACTAAAATCCATCAGGTCCAAAAATGTAAATATCTGGAAAGTGTTCTAACAGAAGAGAGAAAGTGCAACACAGAGGTCCGAAGGCGATTTTGCTTAACGAAGGACGCATTCCAAAAGCTGAGTAGAATATTAAGAGAAAAAAAATCACTAAAAACAAAGAAGAAAGTACGGGATAGCTAAGTAATTTCAGTTTTTCAATATGGCAGTGAATTCTGGACAATATAATTGAAGATGAAGAAAAAACTTGAAGCAACTAAAATGTGGTTCTAAAGGAGGATACTGCGTACATCATGGATCGAGTACGTGAGCAATGATGAGGTTTTCGAAAGGATGAAAACGAAAACAAAATTAATACTGAGCATTAGGAAGAGACAGCAAAGTTATTGGGTCCTGCATTGAGGAAGGAAGGCTTGTAGAACCTGATACTAACAGGTCAGATAGAGGGAAAGAGAGACAGGCGAAAACAGCGTGTAAGGTACTTGAATGACTTGAGCGGGTGGATGGCAGAACTGGGCTTGCCTGGCTTGTAAGAGGAGTAAGCGTGCTAAGAGCTACCAGGGATAAGGAGACGCGGAAAGCGATGGTCGCCTACATCCTGAAAGAACAAGGTATATTCAAGAAGAAGAAGAAGAAGAAGAAGAAGAAGAAGAAGAAGAATTTACAGTGTCTCCGGACCCATTTTTTACATAATCACGTCTTTCTGATTAAATCATGTAATGAAAGTTGTCTTAAAATCTCACTCGTCTAGATGCTTCCATACTAAAGTGCGTATCCCCCAGTTAGTAATTTTCATTAACGACTTCCCAGGTGAAAGACGTTCTCAATTTTTTATCTACTCTAGCCTCTATAGTTTGGCTGATACCTCCGATATGCTCAAAAATGACAACCGGTCCAAAAAGTCCTCAAGTTATTAACTTGAGCAAAAAATAACTTTCTTATTTTAACACATCAAAAAGTAAACTTTTATTCATTAATCATTTGAGAGAACCCTATCTGCATTTCATCTGCATGGCAGATGCTAAACTCCAGGGAACTGATACGTTGTGTTTTTCTCAGAATATATTGAATTTATTGCGAGAACAACTGTTACGAAATGTGGTTCATTGTGTCGCGCGATACATTTTTTCACTCCGAAAACTATCTTACATGTGAAAAGGTTTACTAATCGTCCGGGCTTAGAATACTGCTGCCATATATAATCCATTGCTTCTGATATTTATCTGAAACTACTTAAGAAAATCCAAAGATGAATCAAAATATTGGTTCTGATTTGAGGGCTCGGATTCAGTCACTTCCCAATCGCCGTAAGGTTCTCTCTCTCCATCATTTATACAAATACCTATACGGTATTTGTTCTGATGAGCTCTTCCAGTTGCTAACGATATATATATATATATATATATATATATATATTACTTAAGCGCAGTACTAGCGTTAAGATCCCATCAATAAACAGTTGTGCTGGCTGGATGTAGCCGTAACTTCTATGCTAACAGTTTTTTTTCTTGCATTTCCCGCTTGTAGGACTTCCTCATGTCCTTGGGTAGCCAGGCAACTTTAATCTGCATGAATTGATATACAATGTCAATCGCTATCTATTGTCCTTCTAAATAAATCTTTCGTTTTCCAAATCAATATTAAATTTTATGTTCCTAATTCTTCCAAAACCTGTAATTCCTTGTGTTTGTTGGCTTTACTGTCTTGCTTAGGGGAACCCGGTTAAATTAAAGTAAGTGCACACTCTCGGATTTGTATCAGATTTCTTTAAATTTTAATTTTTGTTCAGTCTACTTTTCACAAGATCCTTCTATATGACGTCACCATTGTTAGTGTAGGTTTTATTTTCATACGTAAGGAAGTTTTCCACCATTCCATACCGCACAGTGGAATGCATATATCCTATGATCTAACTATTAGACCTTGCATATAAAACAAGATCCAGTGTAACCTACACGATGAAAAGATTCCGGGGAGTCTCAACTAAATTATATCTTAATATATTTTTGCTTTTATTTTTTCTTTTTTCTTCCTTTCTTAATTTTTTTCATTTCATTTACGACTTTCAGATGTGAGAATTAATACATATATTCACACACACACACACACACACACACACACACACATACATACATATATATATATATATATGTGTGTGTGTGTGTGTGTGTGTGTGTGTGTATGTGTGTTGAGTTTTCCTTCATATATATATATATATATATATACTCGTCGAAATAAAATAGTTTACAACCGCCTTAGATGATGTGTTGAGGTTTCATCTCTCTCTCGCGACCGCAACACATCCTCTAAAGCGGTTGTAAACTAATTTATTTTTCAAGTATATATAAATATATACAGAGTTATATATATATAGAGAGAGAGACAGGGATAGACGAGGAGAGAGACGGGGACAAGAGAGGATACCTGCAGAAATTAACATAGTTTAGTTTTCAACACTCTTGAAATTCTGAGAAAACACAGATTGCACTCCTCCTAAGTAATACCCTCCCACTAAAAATGTTCAAAATAAAATAACTAAAAAATGTTTACCTGTGGACAGTCAGTCAGTTAAGTGCCATACGTCATGAGACATGTTTGGGGGATAATGTCTCGAAAGAGACATGAGTAAATGGTTTTATAGCATTTGGTCGTAATTACTTTTTGCGGTAGACATTTTGCCAACCAAGGCTACATAACCCAATCTGCCCTGCTATTTAACACATAACTGAAGGGAAGAGACGGATTATTATCTTCTCCAAAAAATGTTGCGTGTAAGTGAATGCAACCAATTTAGCTGGAATTACGAACTCGGATCTCCGATTTGTCGTTCAAAACAATCCAGCTCGGTCCAACTCTCTTGAGATTACTTTGACTGGTTTAATATAATATACACATATCTGTGGCAACGAACGCGTGGCTGTGTTGTTTAGAAAAATAAATAGGCATGAAAACTTTTAATATTTTTAAAAATGTTTCTGATTGTTCTCATTCTTCTTACTTTTATCAATGATTGTTAGGATTCTCTTTCGATGCATCTGCCATTCATTTTCCTAGATGAATAACCCGAGCACCACTACACCCACAACCGTTTGGGTCAGTGTTTCCTATACAGGGTAGTTAGGACTAAATTTAATCATTCCGCTCGATTAGTTTTTTGCCGCAAAAAAAGTGAGCATTGTCCGTCGAAATTGATCATCGTTTTCTCTTTCCTGTCCACTCCAATTTTTGACTGTTATATTTTCTCGCTTTTTCTAAGATCCTACCATTTCGTTCGTGCCCAATCTGAATTATCGTTAGATTTCATCTTTATTCAAAATCTTTAAATGTAAGTGAATTTCATGTATTTTTCAACCTGTTTTCTTTTCTTTCTTTGGTACTCTTAAATGAATGTTTGCCCTAACTTGTTAGAAAGTCTCTTTCCTTAGGAACTAAACTTTATTTTATTTTATTCTTTCGATATGTATCTGCTATTCCTTTTTCTAGATGAATGACAAAAACCACACCCAAACCCCAAATTCGTCAACCAGTGTGCCATATATTTGGTAGTTAGGACTAAATTTAATCCCTCCGCTTCATTTGATTTTTGCCAAAAATTAATTCAAGGTTGCCCGTCAAAATGGATCATCATTTTCACTTTAATGGCCTCTCCAATTCTGAGCAGTGTTTCTGTATTTTTCTTTTTGTTTTGTTTGTTACTGCTGCTTCAAGTTCTCTACCGAACCAGTAAGTGATCTGCTGCTTTAAATTTAACTATTGTTTTTCAAATTGGAATAAGTAGATTATACTATCTCCCATTTCACATTTCTACCACCTTTATTGAACAGTATTATAGGCCCACAATATTTTCCTTGTTTAGGAAGTGGTTCCCGGTTCTCCTTATCTCCTCAAACCTCATTATAGGAGCACCCGTAAAATTTCTCTGGTGTGTCTGGTCGCTGGCATCTTTTATATATATCATATTGTTCTGGATAATCCCCATTGAGCTTGTTGGTACCTTATCAGACTATCTGAGAAGGTACTAACGGGTAATACCGAAACACGACAACACTTGTCTTGCCATAAACTATGGTTGCATTATAAACACTTAAAATAAAATATTACTATAAATATTGCATAATACGTATCGAGCATTCTACATAAAACTAAAATTAAAACGAACAGTCTTCAGCAGGGAAACTGAAAACTTTGTTCCAAGAATCATCACAAAAGAGAATCGCGGGACAAATCCAGTCCGCTATTTGATAGCATTAAGATTTTCTGCTTGCAGGAGGTACCTGGAAGGAGGTGGTTTGAAAAGTGATATTAAAGGAAACCACAGTATGATCAGGGTTGCCAAGAGGACAGAGGTGTATTGTATGTTAATATTCAATGATAGAAGAGAAGCAGAAATCTAGAAGGGAAAGGTTTCCGTCAGGATGACTGTGGAAACGGTCGAGGAAATCCACCACTTGCGTGAGACATTGGGTATGGATACCACCAGTGTCAGTGAAAGTGTTTTTCTGTCACTTGGCGCATTGAAGTCACCGAATACAAATATATTAACGAATGGGTGAGAAGAAATGACCTTGTCTATCGTATCTGAAATACTGTCGAGCACGGAACAGTAAGCAGAGGAAAGGGAACAGTAGAGAAAAAAAGTAGCTGAGTTTAGTTGAGAGAAACGGGGACACGTCAATTTACAGTTCACCTCTCTTATGACAAGAACCGCTAACATCTTTCTTTGAACTTTGCAATCTTAACCTATCAAAGTTTACTTAGCTCTAGTTCGTACTTTTTACCCTTACAGACCCTTCTGCAGTGAGAAGTTTTTAAGGAAGTCACAGTAATTATGTTCGTATTTCATTTGTAAGGATGAATTTAATCTCTCTTTTGACAAGAACCGCTACAATCTTACTTTAAACGCTGCAATATTAACCTATTACGCCAAAGGGCCAATATTTATTTATCTCTAGTTCCTACTTTCTACCACTAAAGTACTCTTCTACAGAGGTTTTTTAAGAAAAAAAATAATCTGGTAAAAACACAAACTTAGAGTCCTTTCTGGGGATTAAGCTCACTAACCGTTACTGATGATCACATGCCTCTAAATAAAATAAACGCAATAAATAACAAGAAATGCGATTTAACGAGACGATCTGCATAACATAATTCGCTTTCGACAAAATTGAACATCCGTCCTTTACTAGATGTTGCACTTATTTTACTCTCAAATGCTTTTTTTTCTTCCCACGCGTGCTTTGGTACATTATAGGGTAATCGAGATGGAATATTTCCTCTGCCGACGATATAAAAACTTCAGGTAACGATCCTGCGGAGTAATCATTTGAAGGAAAATGTGAAAATACCAACGAAAATTGCTCGAGTGAATGTTAATGTCTTGAAACGAGACATAAATCAGACTGAAGCGGCTGTTAGTGCGATATCGACTCATCGCAACAAAATAATTTCTTATAAATTAGATCATAGTCTGCTTCAACATCGAAATCCTTGCTAAGCGACTATTAAAATGCCAGGTTTTACACGTTATTATATTTCAAAATATGAAAGTGTACGCAAACAACAGTTAAATATTGTGAAATTTTAGGTGAAATTCCCTTAATACAAGGATCTCACAAAATTCTTAATCGTTCAACATAAAAAATTGTACTAAATTAGAGCTGATCTATTGACTTAGATAATATCATACGTGCCAATATCAAGCGTTTAAACTTAGTGTAAGGCTCATTTTATATGTGAGGATATCTGTCGTTCAAGTAAAAGTAACTCAGTTGGAGAATGACACTAACGCAATTTTTTTTCGAGCTATTCGACTACAATTTTGGGCAAAGGTGTAATTGCTTTCAGAGTTTGAAACGAATAAAATATAAAATGTGGTTAATAAAATCTCAGAGAATATTATTTATTATCAATTTTGAGAAGAATAACTAGAGATTACTTATACAAAATGAATACAATACATGTTAGCTTATATTCTAATATTTGTTATGATGCTGTACAATATTATTTTAAACGTTTAATTTTTCGTTATTAAATTTACTTTCAACATTTCAGGTTGTTAGCATCACAAGGTTTTGGCCGTTATACCATCTGGCCTTCTCCACGTGTTTCTTCGTCTGGGCACTTGTCAGGGAATTTCAAAAAGCACATTATATTTGTTTTATAGTGGGTAGACCGTTCACGCTCGCACTGATTATATATATATATATATATATATATATATATATATATATATATATATATATATATATATATAACTTCATAACTAACAGGAAATTTCGTCCCAAACCTCATTCCTCCGCTTGGTTCTCTCCTGCCTGTTCTGCCGCCATTCCCACAGGAACCCCTACATCCGACTATTTCGGCGATATCTGATCACAATAGGTGTCTATTCACGTCTGCTCGTAATGTGTGCAAGAGAATCTAGAATGACTCCAAACGGTTGTTTGCTAAGAGAATGTGACAGCGCATAGCTGATCGCAAGTTTGGCTCCAAGGACTATTGGCGGGTTTGCCTTAATCAATGAATTTTATGTCCTCACATCATCAGCGGACAAGGCCGAGTTCTTTGCTCGCAGATTCTCGTCCACCACCACATTTGACTCATCTGGAGTACCATCAACCGTCTTCACTATTAGAACTGAGGCTAAACTGAACGATGAAAACATTACCACGAGAGTAGTATTTCGAGTAATATCAAAACTTGACCCCCATAAGGCGAGCAGTGGTTATTGAATCCCGGTTATTGTTCTTAAGAAATGTGCCTCTGAACTCTCCTCTATCCTCTCTAAACTGTATAACTATTGCCTTTCTGCTTCTTGTTTTCCTGCATGCAGGAAGTCCTCTTCAGTCGTTCCTGTATTTGAGAACTCTGGTAAACACTCGGACCCATCCAACTATCTCCATATCTGCCATCTACCAATTTTTAGGAAAGTGTTCGAGGCCATGAACAACTTACTGCCCATAAACACTTCTCTGACAAGCAGTATGGCTTCCGCTTTGTCAGGTCCACGGCCGACATGCTAACGACCATTACGGAGTACATGTTCCATGTTCTTGAAGAGTCCGGCGAGGCTCGTGCTATTGCTCTGGACATCTCCAATGCTTTTGACAGGGTTTAGCACGCTGGTATTCTATGCAAACTACGGGGTTACGGTATTACCGGACGCTTGCTTGAAAACCAATCTTTTCTAAATAACCGCGTAATAAAGGTCGTATTGAATAGTCATGACTCGGCATCCTACTTTACAAACGCTGGTGTTCATCAGGGCTTTATAATACGCCCGAGGCTCTTCCTTATTTATATAAATGATCTCACAGACGAGATCATGTGCCAAGATGACACCACAATTTACTCCAGCATCAGTAAGAAACCTGGCGCGGACAAACAATCTCGCTGCTGATCTTAAGAGGGATCTACATTCTGTGATGAATTACAGTAAGAAGTGGAATGTAAATTTCAGTGCCTCTAAAACCAAGCTGCTGTCTGTCAAACATAACATGCAACCACTCCTGTCTCCGATAAGCATGGACTAAGCGAGTTTCCCTGAGACACTGCGCCTCCTCGGTCTAACCATCTCTTCTGATCTCAAGTGGAAACACTACATTGATTCAATAGCTAAATCCACTGCTAGGAAGCTTGGGTCACTGTGTCGGGCCAGGATTTTTTCTGCCTGAATGTATCCTGCATATATACAAATCAACCATGGAGTACTGCATGGAGTACTGCTGCCATACATGGTCAGGCGTACCTGCTGTTCATCTCAGTGTTCTTGACAGGCTCCAAAGAATAATCAGTAATGTGATAGGTACCGACTTGGCGGCTCGACTACAGCGACTTCCCCACCGACGGGATGTGGCTTCTTTTTGTCTGTTCTATAAATAATTTTATGGCTTCTGCTGCAACGAACTTCAGTCACTGGTGCCTCTGCAACAGGTGTTTACTCGTGCAACCAGACTAGCAACTGGGTCTCATCCATTCATAGTTAGATCAACCAAATGGAGACGACAATTCTACTCCTGCAGCTTCTTTTCTCGTACATCCCGCCTGTGAAACCCGCTTCCATATTTTTGGTTTCCTGACGGCTACAACCTCCAGGAATATCAATGCAATGTCAATACTCATCTCTTAACCACTTGTTTCTAGTTCTGTCTTGACCACCCTGTATATCCTTTTCTTTCTCTCCACCTTTGCAACTGTCATCACACCTGTATTCCCATCTTTCTCTTGCTCCTTTCTAGTGGGTTCGTCTTTCTCTTCACTCTCTTTTATCTAATCGTTTTACTCTTATGTAGCCCCTGCACATCAGTGGCGTTACCGCCTTGCTCGGGGTGATGCGATTAAAACTATATATATATTTCAAAAATCTATCTTTTAGTATTTATTGCCAAGTGAATATTTGTAAATGAAAATAGAATATTTTTTTTTAATACTGTACAATACATGTGCATCAAATGAATTTATATATATATATTTAATAATTACTTGTATTGCAGTTTCATCAATGAAACAATGAAGAAAATTTACGGTGATTCGGACGAATTCATTTTTGCTTCCTTGCCTTGTAAAATTTTTCAAAGTAATAACAACAGAAGAACCATTCTATTTTCATTTAGAATTATTCACCTAGCAATAAATACTAAAAATAGTATGCAATACGTCATTTCTTTTAAAAAACAGGGTTGGTCGAATAATTATGACCGGTGGTATGTATGTAAGTATGTGTGTGTGCGCGCGTTTGGTGTGTAGACAATTATCATGTTACCTGCCACTTCAATGTCACTCTCAATCACTTGCTTGTATTATCTGAAGTGTAATGTGAGTTTTCAGTTTGTTCTATGCATAGAACTGATCGGCTGAAATTGTAATAAGTAAAAAGAATAAGATCCATGAGCTGAAGGAACATTTGGAAAGAACAGAAATAGCGAAAACACCTGGAAAAGATATAACCAATCAAACATCGAACCAAAAATAACAAGCTAGAGCACTGTTAGAGGGTGTGCAATGAAATGGAAAGTTTTTTTTTAATCATGTCACCCCAAGCAAGGCATTCCACTGCCACTATAGCGCAGGGGGTTACACAGGGCGATAGACGAGTTAGGATGTACATAAGGAGAGAGTTGGAGAGAATGCGAGGGTTAGTGTGTTAGGAGGTGTCTACTGACCTTACATTTAAACTCCTGGGGGTTATAGCTGTCGGGGAAGCAAGCATGCGGAAGGGAATTCCACAGGCGGGAAGTGCGAGAAAAGAAGCTGTTGGAGTAGAAATTGCGGTTACATTTCATCGGTTTCACTGTAAAAGGGTGGGACCTAGTTGCCAATCTAGTATCTCGTGCAAACTCACACCTAGGGGGCACCAGTGATTTAAGTTCATCAGATCAGAAGCCATGAAAGTATTTATAGAAGAGGCACAGGGAAGCCACATCACGCCGGTGGGAGAGTGACTGCAGGCGGTCAGCTAAGTCAGTATCAATCACGTTACAGATTCTTCGCTGTATTTTGTCAAGAAGACCGAGGAGAATAGAAGGGGCACCCGACCAGATGTGGCAACAGTATTCAAAACACGGGCGGATGGTAGATTTGTATAAGTGCAGGATAGATTCAGGCGGAATGAATTTCCGGGACCTGCACAGAGAGCCAACTTTCATAGTTACGGATTTAGCAATGGATTCGAGGTAGTCATTCCACTTGAGGTTAGAATAAAATAAATTCAAATCTAGTTTTGCAGCAAAGATGCGTGAATTAAAAATATTTTCTGATAGATTACCTGTCTCCCAGTAAATATTCTTTTTATAATTAATTAATTATAATAATACATCGATCCATTTTTTAAATTTTTTCTTTGTATCTTGGAAAGAATGTATCTGCTGTTCAGCCAAGCCATGTTGTATCGATCGGAACAAGTGATAATCAAATGACTGGTGAATATGGTGGATGGGAAATGACTTTCCATTGAAGTGTTTTAAGAAAATTTTTAGCCATTTTGCAACATCCAGGCTAGGATTTTCATGTTACGAAATCATTTTGTCTTATAGGGCCTTTTTTTCAATGCACTGCTCAGACGGATCCTAGGTTTCGACAGCGATATTCCGATCGGTTTGAGCAGCTCATATTAGATTACACCCAAATATTTCCACCAAATGCAGAACAGAAGATACGAGCCATAGATATTGCTGCCAATGTTGACGTACGGCTGGACTTACCCTACGATCTTCTACGCTTAGTGTTATCGTAGTATATTCACTCTTCATTGCCGGTCACAATACAATGCAAAAATACTTTAATAGTAAATGTCCTATTCTACTGCTGAAGCAACTATTCACGGATGACAAGATACCGTTCGTCGTCTCTCGGTTTCAACTATTAAAGAACCGCATATCCTTGCTTTTAAATAATTCTTAGTGCTTTCAAACGTTACGAAATAGCGTGGGATCAACTCGTAATAATTGTGCTTGTCATCATGAAGTAATGCCCTCAATTCTTCATCTTCAATCTCTTTTGTGTGCGCCAGGAATTTCAACACCAAAATCTTTCATTTTGACCCGTCTAAACCAATGTTTGCATTTTGTTTCTGACAGAGCACAGTCGCCATAGTCTCAACAAGAATTCTGCGTCTTTCAGCTGCAGATAAATTTTAAATAAAGTAGTGCAGAAAAATCCCCGCAAATACAATTACTTTGGCACGAACTCTGACGAAATCTCTATGAAAAACAGATGTGTTAGTACTTCGCAGAAATGCTTATAGCATTGCCTTATGTACGCGTTACCATCTGAAACTAGACGCACGCACTTCTCGAAATGCCATCAGTTGATAATCAGCGAGAATTTATTCAAGGTCGTTATAATTTTGAGATATGCTATATTCATGAATTAAATTTGCTCAATATCATAAAAAATGCATATTTATATTCAGTGAAGTAGATGTGAAGATTGAACACAGAATAGGTTATACTAGCTGTAGTTTTGTCTTGCACGACATGTTGATACAAAGCCAAACTTAGATAAAAATCATATTATTAAATAACCTCGTCAGATCGAGTCAATCATATGGTTGCCGTGCATGATTCCAGACTCACTGAAAAATTTCTAAGTTAGCTAGCATACACATCAGCTTTGTAACATCGATTCTCAGAAATTACTTTGAGCGAATTAGGTTTTCAAATCCAGTAGGTGTGCTCCTCCTTCCAGTATTAATGTAGCTACCTTTTCTTTTCTTTACTGTATAATTGGACGTAGCCATTTTGATTAGGTTGATATTTTCTCTTCAAGTTCCATGTGTAGTACATTCATGTTGCTGCTGCTTTTGTAAGTCCTCATGTGACGTGATTTCTGTGGTTATCTGATACTGCGCTTTGTGCTTTGTCTGTGATACTGAAACACCAGTCCAAGAGGTTTGAGGAAGTATTGTCCTTTCTATAGCCTACACACTTAATTCGCTAGAAGCCATGTTTGATTAGCGATCTTGCATAACTCTGGTTTCTAGCGAATAGTTTAGGTGCTTATAAACATATCTGGAATCTCACATGACAACCATATACAAGACATGGTTATTTAATAACATGATTCTTTTCTTTAGAATAATATTTCCGTGTTGTAGCAGCTTGTATTATAGAACAAAAATACAACTAGCCCATCTTAATTTACGTTCAATATTCTCATCTCATACACAAAATCTGTTAGAACTCATCAATAGAACAAGTTATATGAAATGTAAATTAGTTCTTCTCCTTCATACGTCGTGTCCTTTCAGGACATAAGATATTATGTATCTCTACTTGCCCCTACCCCTTGTCGATCTTAATAATTGTTCTCTTGGTATCTCTCCCTAACCCCGCTCCGCCATCCACCTGCTCAAAACCACAAGTGTTTCTTGCGCTGCTTTACCTGACTCTTTTCCCCTCTATCCGCTATGTGAGTATTAGGTTCTCCAAGTCCTCTTTTCTCATTACGTGTCCCCAAAACCTCAGTTGCTTTTCCCTGATACCAAGTTTAAGATTTTTTTCCATCCCCTCTAAAACCACGTCGTTGCTTACATGTTCGGTCCATGGTATCCTCAGCATCTTTCTCTGAGAAACACATTTCTGTTGCTTCGAGTCTCTCTTACATTCGCTGTCATATAAAACGACAGATATCACATGACAAACCAGTACTCTTTCTTTGTCTCCAACGGAATCTTTATATTAGTACGCATCTTAACCTTTGAAATATGTCCTTGAACATGCCAATCAGTCTTCGAATCTCAGTGTCCCACTTTCCATCCTCTATCAGAATGTTTCCAAAGTATTTAAATTTATGTGCTTGGTTGATTTATTTTCTCTGGCGTGTAATTGGCATTTTGAGTACCTCTTCTTGCTGATGAGTATGGATTCGGTTCTATTGGAATTTATGTTACTAAATCCAAATTTCTGGATTTTTGTGAATGAATCGGGATAAATATCCTCACCTGTTTGATTCTAATTAAAGATCATTTTTTCTGTTTTTGAAAGATTTGTCTTGACTCCTACTTCTTGAAATTAAAGGTTAAAAATGCTAATCTTTCAATATCGTCCTTGTCCTTACCATGGATATCTATGTCATCAGCATTACCCTTTTAACTTCCTCTTTCTCTTTTTATGTTGTAATAATTTTGAGGATAATATATTTATTGCTGCTGTTTCTTACTAATTTTGTGACTTTCAGCTTATTCATATATTACATTCTTTTATATCTTTCACTTTTAATATATTTACAATTTGAGATTTATATAATGTAGTCACCCAGAAAACGTACATTTGCTTTCATCTTACCGAAAATAATGTCGGAAACATTTTTCCCATCAGTAAGCACGGATTCGCATCTACACAATTAAGTCTGTTGTCGGACGTAAAAAATAATTCTAGAAAATTAACAGTAAAACATTGTGATAAGAAAATTAAACATAAGAAAATCAATAAAAGAAGTTTAGCAAACTGGTTGTCTCCAGTTATTCCAGAGATATTTACTTATTATATTAGCAAATGGCTTGCTCGCCAAGTAGTATTAACTTAACTAAGATATAAAATATGGTTAAAATATGAACATTAGTTAATATTCCCGAAATTAAATTAGTCCTGTGATGTTATATTAGCATCATTCATTTTCTCACCGTCATAATGTGCTTTTAATTCTCTCTTTTCTATAAATATTTTCATGGCAATTATTCTAACGACTATTTCATTTTGGTATGTGACCTCTTTACATCATGCGTAGTATCAGACTGTCAACATTTGGACTCTTGAAATAGTTAGATGTAAGCAGAAGTTTTATAATAGTACTTTCTTCTCTGACACTTTTTCCCTGAAAAAATCGCTCACGTTTTCTTACTTCCATCTAAATAACGATCTTCAAAATTTCAAATGAAGCATCAATCTATATATTGTCTTCTGAATCCTGTTATTTTATTTTCCTTTCTCCTCATATTAAAATATTTCTTTCATTCTTAGTAAAACGTTGATTTTAAGGGATTTATCGTTGTTTTTTTTTTCGATTGAAATTTAATCATACAAACACATATACAAACATTACAAAGAAGGGGTCAGACCATTAACACTCAAAGGTCATATTGAAGGCGACCGAAGTAGCCGGGTGTAGCGAGTCACTAATTATTATTTTTTTCTTTATTTTTTTCTTTTTTTGTCAATAAATGAAAAAACAGGAACAAAGATGACAGTAAATAAATACAATTACGTAGGGAATAAAATACAAGATGTTGTGGAAAAGACATTACACCCAGACAAACACACACGTACGCATTGTCAAAATTTGTCTATTTTTATATTTGTTGATTTAATATTAGTAGTACTTCTTATTTTTGATAAAATTGTTGTTTTCTTGCAGATATTATTTAAATAAATTTATTGAAATCAGCAGTCAGGATTTTAAAGAATTTTTAGTGATCAACATATTCATATGGGTCTGGAACATTTTCCGGAGAGAAATGACATCTTTCAGTAGATTGATACTGCTAAATTTGTAGCTGAATAGCACGAGTAATATTTAACTCGTTCCCAGATCTTAATATCCTTTAACATTTTTGTTCATTTTAGAAAAAAATCTTAGGAGTCCATCATCCTCATTGAAAGAAATACAAACTGTTTGAGGTAGAGAATGAACACAAAGTACTTTTGAAAATATTCAAATTCTGTACGAGTCGATCTCACGCAAAATTCAAAATATAATTACTGACAAAGTTCTACCCCATATCAAAATAAATTTGCTTAAAATTTCAATGTGTTCCATTATTTTGTCCACACCTTTTATATATATATATATATATATATATGTGTGTGTGTGTGTGTGTGTGTGTGTGTGTGTGTGTGTGTGTGTGTGTGTGTGCGCCTGCTGGAGTATTCAATTGCTACTACTTTTTATGTCAAATATCCTGATATGCTAATACAAAATCTTTTGTTTAGATACTGGGCCATTGACGAAATTCTTTCGGAAATGTATGAATCCATATGTTTTCACCATCTCCCAGTGATTGCTAAAGAACAGGACAGGTACTGTTCTCTAACCTTGGGTGTCAACCTATCTAGGAGAAGAAAAACTCTGAAATCATACAAACCTGGAGAAGGTTGAGCCCCATCTAGCCATATTGCTTCTACGATTGGGTTACTGAACTCCTGATCTCTAGATTATCTTCCCAAGATCCATCCGTTCTATCGCAGATACAGTAAATGTGGTGCCCCTACGAATCCAATGAGTTACAAGACTCGTGATCGTGAGCATAGATATAGCAACATCTGCAGTGCGCGAAGAAACATTCCCACGGCAGACTGTTCCATCAGATAGCGGCTATTAAGAAGAAGCTGCCGAATAAAACATTGACGGAATTGAACTAGGAAGGCAATCCAGCAAAAGATGCTGTGACTAACAAATTAGAACCTGATTGTTAGCCCGGAAAACATAATACACTTTATTCTTGGCGATCATCCATATATGAAACCAGCTCTGAGAGAAAAGTGGTATTTATAATCCGGTATATTTACTGATGTCAGCTATGGGTAAATAGTAAGATATACTGGGTTTATCGCCTTGAATAGCAACCGGTCCAGGAGAAAAAAAATCTGAATTCAAACCAGCCTACAGAGGGTTGTGTCCATCAGGTTCTCTTGTGACTACGACTAATTACTGGACTCCTGATCGTGATAGTGATACAAATAATGAGAGGTAGAACACACACACACACACACACACACACACGAACACACACAACCAAACAAACAAACACACACACACACACACATTATGAAAGTGTTTTTCTTCCATCCATATTTCATGTAATGATTGTTCGCTTATAAACTATACGTAAATAGAATAAACATTAAAAAAAAAATAAATGATTTCTAACAATACTAATATTTTTCGCAAATGACCAACACTGATTCCAGTAAGCGTGATGATATTTTCGTTGCTTCGTGTCTATCAAGTGCTTTATGTATCGTAGAATTTTGGCTCGAGTATTAATTAAATTTCACTTTTCAGTTAAATATTGTGACATGCTCATAGGAAAGCTTTTGTTATGCTACCTGGCGATTGTACAAATCCATATATCTTAGCAGAAAAGTTTTTAAACAGCTTCCTGCGAATTTTTTTTTTTTACTCGCGCCTTCAGTATAATATTAATTTCTATTTGAATGTGTCTTTCTAAATACAACGGGAAAATTTTCGGCAAGTGTAATTTAAATTCATTCACTGATTTTTCATAAAATCTAAAACCTATACATTTAGTTAGTATGGATATTCTCATTGATACACAAAACTAATAGTTATAAGAATCAATAACTTAAAAAAGCATAAGTGAAGAGGTATATTTTTCAAAAAAAAATTGTATATTCATCACTAAATACGATTTTTGCTGTTCAGATTACATTGAGAATAGAGGCGATCATAGATCACCATTTCCTATCTTTCGTGAAGTTTATGTTGGTCTACTTACGATCCATCCTGCTATTTGTTCCGTAAAGTTATTGTAAGCTGCTCTTCATAACATTATATATATATATTGTTATGTTGCCAAGTATAAATGAATAACTCAACAACAGAATCAGAATATAAGTTGTATTCCGCGGAAAGACGGTTAGTATGTACAGAAGTGATTAGTAATATTTACAATAGAAAGATACAAGAGTCCAATCCGTCATAAGACGTGTGTATACGTGATTACTTCCGGTACGCCACCGGAAGTGTGACTAATTCTTCACTGACTCATACTGACTTTTCAGTAACTCATTAGAGACTCTCAAGTGACTCTCTACCACTCTCAACAACTCATTATTTAGTTGTCCCTCCCAGTAAGGGCAACATGTGACACATGGTCAGTTTAACTGAGATTTCCGGCCAAAAAATGTCTGTCTATTTTTACCCAGTCGTGCCTCTACCCTTCGGCGGAACCACGACTGGGTTATTGCTTTCTGCTCGGAAGCAGAGAGCGCCTTCTACCCGAAGGCAGAGGGCTGACAGTGTCGTAGAGTCGTCAGTCAAGTGACTCTCCACAACTCATTATTTAGCTGTCCCTCCCAGTAAGGGCAACATATGACACATGGTCAGTTTATATCTGGGCTTTCCGGGCCATATCGCCCGGCCCAAAAATGTCTGTGCCTCTACTCTTCGGCGGAACCACGACTGGGTTATTGCTCTCTGCTCGGAAGCAGAGAGCTGACAGTGTCGTAGAGTCGTCAGTCCAGAGACTCTCCACATCTCTTCCTAGAGAATCCACCATTGCTATATATATAGCAATGGGAACAGTCCATTTGTAGTCAAATAGGAGCGGCGCCCCAACATATATATATATATATATATATATATATATATATATATATATACGCCTTCTTCAATAAAAGTATAAAACCTAATCACATTTTTCACACACACACACACATGCACCGACAGATAGATAGATAGATAGATAGATAGATAGATAGATAGATAGATAGATAGATAGATAGGATGCGAGGTGTAAGTTATCTCCCTTTTACATTTTTAATTTTGTTCTGGCACTTCGGTTATGTTTTAATTTATAGATGCATAGTACATTAGTGTCAGTTGGGCATCGACTCTGAGAAAAAAAAGCACGACTCAATTCATTCCGCAAGGAATCTGATCGTGTACTAATTGGCATTCGAGCCAGAAACATCAATACGAATATTTCAGTGTTTGAATTTCAATTTTTGGAATGTACAAATGTTTCAAAAATTGTTGGATTAATCTTATGGTGATTATGAATGTATAGTAGCTTGTAAAATTTATTGTGATCGTTCTGATCAGAAAAGAACTCAGGAATTTATTGGCAATGTATTCAGACTCTAAACGGAGGCCAACATCAAGTTTTTGCGTATTTAGTTCTGGGTCAAAACAGTGCCTTCTGTAAGATCCTATGTCTGGCAACAGGGCTCTGCACTATGGAATACATGTAGGAGAACCAAGTCATAGCTGTCATACAATTTCTGCGACCACATTCCTCTTATATATGTCTACGTAACTCCCCAGACAGCAACACCCATGATTAATATGTGTGGGACGTTGTTTAAAGATACCAAAATAATTCCAAGTAACACTAAAGATGAACTGAAGGCAAATATTATAGCAACATTGACCAAATTAAAAGTAGGAGACCGTCTAGAAGAGCTACAGGAAATTACGAATATAATAGCGATTTTATTGAATAAATTTACTTTTCTACATTTCATGATATTTTCTGTGCAGTTTTGTTAGATATATCTGCTTAAGTAAGATATCAGTGTTTCTTCTATTTTTGTATCATTTAAACGATAATTTACCTATCGCAACGGTTGTATATATATATATATATATATATATATATATATATATATATATATGTATATATATTGTCATAGTTAGAAACAGAGATAGAAAGAAAGGTTTCAGGACTTTAGAAATGTTACTCGGGGCCTGCATCCTTTGACCTGACACTATATATCAGATTATATATCAGATTACAAAGTTTACCGCTAGGAAATATAAAATTTCTTTTATCTTCGTCTGCAATCAAACGGCGGAACAGTGGGTGGCACGTGACTCCGGAAGGTCACTCTTAACCTATCGCTCTTTTTTCAGTAAAATGTACTTTTCGCCATCTTTTCTGATTTTTCTGTCAACCTTTAACACATCTCTCACTAACCTATTTACTTAATCGCCTCGTCTTTTCGCATTTTTTCATGTATCTCGTTTATATTTTTCAAGCCCATGTTAGACCCTCGTTTTTTCTTTCTTATTTTTAAATCAACAGGAATTAGAGTTACGGCACGAGATTTATAAGGTCTGATTCTCCTTTATGTACCGTTTCTCATCAGGACTTAGGCGATCATGGCTCTCTACATCTTCTGGTATATTGTAAGTCTTAATAAAATGTCTTCCTGTTATTACTACATTTATTCAATCTCATTAAGTATCCTATGCGTGTTTTCCTCTGTCCCTCTTGCCATCTGTCAGTACATAGAATATCAGGTATTTTGGCCTTCCTCACTTATTGTACGCTGGAAAATCTCAACTCTGCCTTTCTGATGTTAATATTAGATTACTTATTGTTTCTATTTCTCTAAAATTAGTTCGATCTTTTGTATGCTCACCAACTTTCAGCAAAACCACATTTATATTGCATAAAGTTTCCTCTTCAACACTGAGGATAATCTTCAGCACTCACTGCCGTACATGAAGATAGATATCACGTAGGATTTAATACTATTTTATCATGTTGTTGAAATCATCGGCCTTCTATATATATATATATATATATATATATATATATATATATGTGTGTGTGTGTGTGTGTGTGTGTGTGTGTGTGTGTGTGTGTGTGTGCGCGCGCGTGCGTGCGTGTATACTATTCTATGAAAATTGCACAAATCTGTGTTGTATGCACTACGCAATCATCAGGTGCATATTACACACTGACATTTTAAGAGATTTAAATTTAAATTAACTCACAGCTCGTTTGAGTTCGATGGTCGTTGATCAAAATAATGCTTGATACCTAACTACATTCGTCAATAAGTAGATCTAACCCGACAATTCAGAAGGTTTTACTGGGTAGCATTTTACCTGAAACACATTCAGAGTAAACTGGCTAGAAATTTTCATCATTTCTTATATAAATACTCAGTACATATAACTTGATTTATTTTTTGTCTTGACAACATTATCGGAATATAAGAAGCGATATTGACCTAACTTTCGGTATTGCACAATCTCTTGTGCAAATGAATTGAAACAACTGTTTGAGTTTTCTTTATTTTACACATGGTCAGTTTTAGACTCAGTGGAGTCACAGGGTGACATCGACTTTTTTTTCCAGATTCTCATTTACAGTATAGTGCAGTAATATGAATTAGTACTCGGGGAGAATCAGAAAATTTGAAAAATATTGCACCATCTGTAATTGCATAAAACCTTTATCACGC
This sequence comes from Ascarosepion bandense, assembly GCA_037127315.1. Classification (NCBI taxonomy): domain Eukaryota; kingdom Metazoa; phylum Mollusca; class Cephalopoda; order Sepiida; family Sepiidae; genus Ascarosepion; species Ascarosepion bandense. The sequence continues at coordinate 2,166,465 of JBBBDQ010029090.1, forward strand.
ATAGACACTATTGTCTAAACTGTCGATTTGTTGTCTTACAGCGAGTCTGTACGATAGACAGTGCTTTAACGATGCGCAGGGAAACGCTGCACAAACACACTGGCATATCTTAAAGAGAGATCGCAGATAATGTCGGTGTCAGCGTTTCAAATGTCAGTCGTGTCAAGTCGAAAAAAAAACTGGATCTATTAGTTTAAGCCTTAAAGGAAAATGCCGTCAGAAGAGAAAAAACGTCGTGAGACGACGTATACCTGATCAGAGAGAGTGTGAATGATTATAGGAAGACATTATTCGTTTTTTTTTTCAATTAATTTACAAAACGATGTATTGTAAGGAAGGATTTACAAGTATTTCGGTGAATAAATATCTCTTATAAACATGTAATGATTGATTTTTATTCCTTGAGGGTTATTTTCTGCTTTCATTGAGAAAGATTAACAGATTTAAAGTTTAAAAATGGATTAAACAAAACTTTCGCATATTTTCTGTATTTTTGAAATAATTAAAACAATTTTCAATTACGGGAAAGTATTTTGAAATATTGTGAAATGTGCTAATTTGGGAAAAGAAATAAAGATTGAGAATCAACGTCTAAACCAACTTTATTGAATGTTTAAAAACCTGCAAGTAGTGAAATGGAGATATTTCTTCTGAACTATGTTTCGTGTGTACAATTGTATTAATATACGCATGCAAGACTATGTTCATCACACACAGAACACTTTATTCTTACTAGCATTCGTTTTGCTTAGAATATTGCCGTCATATATTATCAAGTGCTCTTGCTATCTATCTAGATTTTCTTCATGAAATCCAAAAGAATCTGCAATAATATTGGACCTTATATGGTGTTTCGGCTTCAATCACTTTCCCAATGCCGTAATTTTGTCACTTTTTAATTTTTCTATAAGTACTTTCATAATAATTGTTCAAATGAGTTATTCGCGACGGGCCAAAACTTTTCGAATTTAAACACAGTATGAATCGAGCATCGGAGCAAATATGAGGATTTGGAAAGGATAGAAACGAAAAGGAAATTAGTAGTGAATATCAGGATGTGACAGTTAAAGTTCCTGGAGCATGCAATGAGGAAGAAGAGCTTTGAGAATATGATACAAATAGGCCAGATAGAAGGAAGGAGAGACACGCGAAAACATCGTGTAACATACTTTATTCGCTTGAGCAGGAGGATGGCAGGACGGGTGTTGCTTGGCCTAACAGGAGAAAGCTTGCTAAGAGCCACCAGGGATAGGGAGACGTAGAAGGCCACGATCGCCTGTCTTGAAAGGATAAGGCATATAGAAGAAGAATAAAAATGACTGGCGAAGAGTTCTCATAAACTTAAAATTGAGCTGGCTAGATGTAACCATAAATTCTTTGCTAACAGTTTCTTTTTTCGCACTTCTCACTTGTGGAACTCCCTTCTGGCTCTGTGCTTTCCGATAATTTTAATCATCAAAATTCTAAATCCAATGTCAATCGCTGTTTGATGTCCTTCTATTTAATCTTTCTCTGTTCTTCATTAGCAATATTCTTGTTTCTAACACTTCCACACCCACTAAACCCTTCTGTCTCAGTGGGTGAAAAGTTGCTTGGTGAGAACTCGATTAAAAACTGTGCAGCCAAGTATTATTCATATTAGATTGTAACAAAATAATAAAGGCATGCGATGTTTCATCTGTGGAAGTGAGTAGAGCGAGTAATTCTGAACAACAAATTGAAGAGAAGTAAAAAATACGATTTAGCATCAATCGTAAAAAGAAAAAAATTACTTTAGCTATGAAAACAACCAAGGGTAAAATATAAAAAATGGAGGCGAAAAAGTTTAAGGAATCTGGGAAGTGTTTTCAATGACGATGTAAATATCTAACACAAATTGACGTTGTAATAGAGAGTGTGGAACGTTGTAATTAGTGGCTGCGGAAGTGTTAGAAACAGGAACATTGCTAATGGAGAACAGAGGAAGATTAATTAGGACATCACACAGCTATTGACATTGCATTTAGATTTTTTGGTAACTATCAAAACAATGACGAAAACAATATAACCAAATTAAACACAGCAGTTAGTTACAAAAAATATTACTTAATTGTTACGTAATATTATTTTCGGATATGCTACTGAACAGTGAAAAATTTTCTTACAGATGAAATTGAGACATGTGGCAAAATATTTATTGAAAATTCTATAGATTTCTAATCGTAATTTTGCCTGTTTTTGAAAGAAACATTTTGAATTCATGCACCCAAATACCAGTGACTTTGTTCGGTTAGATATTAGAAAATAATTGTCTTGACACAAATTTTTCAAAAAAAAAAAAAAAGAAAAAAAGTTTCTCACGTCCAATAACTGTTTTGACACGTTATGGTATTTATTTTGCCTCCCTTCTTAAGGTTTTCTCTTTAACACTGTGGAAACTCAACATTTTGATTATGCTATTATTTTCTCTTCGGATAATAAGTGTGTTGTATCGTTGAATAAAGAAATATGCAGTGAAATGTAGATAAACTACTTTATTACCAGAGTGGTACAACCAAGAGTTATATGCAATATTTACAGTCTCTCGCAGTAGTAGATGAGGACCGTGATATTGACAACTCCCCGAGCTAAACGCACATTATCTTTCATACCTCCGGGCGACCCGATGCCAGATGAGCCACGGGACAAGAAAATACTAACCATGTTACCAGTTTATGCAGTTAAAAGATCTCAAATTATGTTATATCTCTTAATTGATACAATTCTTTGTGTTTCTTTTGCTCCACTACATGAGATTTCAGGCCCTATTAGCTCGAATTCATGGTGTGAATAGCATGCATGAGGCAAAATTTAAGATGAAGATGTTTGAATAAATGTAGATTAAAAAAGACAGTTATTCTTAGACAATATATATATTATATATTTATTATCATATCGCTCCAAGCAAGGCATTTAACTGCCACTGTTTTGCAGGAGGTTACATCGGAGGAAAGTTATGAGAAAAAGTGACAGGTTATAGGTAGTGTCAGGAAGTTCTTAAGAGAAGGATGAGAATATTGATGAGAGTGGTGTGGATGCAGAAACGAGCATGAGAGAAAGGATGCGGGTTAGTGAGATAGGAGATGACTATTGACTTTACATTTAAATTCTTGGAGATTGTAGCAGTTGGGAAAGCTAGTAAATGGAAGGGAATTCAATAGACGGGAAGTGCGAAAAAAGAAGCTGATTAAGTAAAATTTGCGTTTACTTTATATTGGTTTCACAGTAAAAAGGTGGGACGTAGTTGCTAATCTTGTGGCTCGAGACACAGGGAAACCACATCCCATGTATATATATATATATATATATATATATATATACAAAGGAAATTATTCGAATACTTAAATTTAAAATTTAAATCCCCGTTGACTAGATGTTAGCATATAAATTAAAAGGATTCAGTTTAAGTTTTAATCTTAATTTTACCCTAACGTTAACCTTAAAAAAGTATTTTAACTCCCTACCTTCCTATCCCAAGCTCCTTCAATTGCCTATCTTCAGAAAATATGGATTCTTGGTTAAGACATCTTTGTATATATATATTTTTTTCTCTAATATTTTTTTCTCTAATATTTTTTCTCTAAGAATTTTTAAACTGATAACTTCCTGTAATTGGCATTTTACTCGCTTCTACCTAAAAGTTTTAATAAAATAAACTTAAAAGTTGTTTTTTTAAATCTTATATTGAAACCCATTCCTTCTCGCCTAAATACACCTCTTCAAACAGCCCAAAATGTTCACTTTAAAAAGTAATTTAACTCATTTAGTTGTCTATCTTTATAAAATATGAACTCCTATTCCACCCTTCCTAAAGATACCATTTCAACACCCTGTAACCCCGCGACTACCAGCTCTGTCCTTTTCCACTTTGTGACCTTTGTTAACCAAAAACCCCTACACACTCTAACTAAGGACCTTCGCCATTTGGAAAAACAATGTCGCTGACGTGATATAGAGTCTCTATTAGAGATCCTGTGTCGTAATGTACATCCGACACCTCCGAATTTTGAAAATTTTCTCTAATTCATATATATATATATATATATATATATATATATATATGGGACAGGATGAAAAAAAGTAGGATTGGATACTTTTATAACCACAGTTATAACCTTAATTCTATTTTGTAAATGGATGCTAGAACATATATCAGGACGGATAGTAAATGTGCAAATATAGCTTTGCCCTACACAAAATTGGAAGTTATGGAGAGACAAGAAGAAAACATGACACATATGTGACTCTATTTTTATGTTTCCCACTCAACAATCCAGTCATAATTACAAATAAGACAAACAAAAATTTGAATTGTCTAATGCACGTCTTTTCCTTACTCCACCCTCGTCTATTGAACAGGTGAAGAGGACCATTCCTTGTTCCCTGTTTAGGATGTGGTTTCCGGCTTTCTCTTTTCCAATGTTTTCACTCTTTTTTTTTTCTTTTTTTTTTTTCTTCAATTTGTGTAGATAGACTAAACTATCGCCCGGTGCACACTACACCCACCTCTATTGAACAGGTGAAGATGCTCATCCTTTGTTCCCTGCTTAGAATGTGGTTTCTGGCTTTCTCTTTTCTAGTCTTTTACTCTTACGTAGCCCCCTGCTCATCGTAGGCGTTACCGCCTTGCTCGGTGTGATATGATTAAAAATAATTCATATAAGTGGCATACATAATACACGTTTGAGTGATCATATCTCGAAGGATACATGACTTACTGGCCAGAAGGTTGCCATTGCTTTCTTCGGTAGACAGTTTACCAACAAAGGCTATAGAACCTATTCTGCCCTGCTATTTATCCTATAGAAGTGGGGGAGAAACAACGGTTTAATATCGTTCCCAGTGATGTTTGCACGTAATTGAATACTAAGAAATAGTAATTCGATTAGTAAACGTCAAATATCAGTGAGTTTGAAACTGGGATTTTCGACGTCTTATAATGCCCAGCAGGCATAGGGCTCTGTTATTATAGCCTTATACCACATCTAAGCTGCGTTTAGAAAATAAACACCTCTGATATTGCAATTTATTTGGTGCGATACATATATATATATATATATATATATATATATATATATATATATATTGCATTTTGCATTTTTTTAGTCTTCAGAATATGATCATGTTGTGATTTCAGGTTAACATGCACGAGATTTTCGCGAATTTGTAATGACTATGTTTAGATCAATCTGCGCAGACACTATATGAATAATTCACAACTACGCATTCGTTTTGCAAGGACTCCCATTCTTCTCTACTGTCATTTTCCAAAGTGTTACTCACACACATATAAAATATGTACACACACACACACACACACACACACACACACACACACACACACACACACACACACACACAATTTATTATTTCTTTATGATTTTACTATTTCAAGAAGTAAAAATGCACTAGAAATAACAATCCAAGTAAGGGTAAATCGCCAAAAGATAACGTTAATATTAATAAGAAATAATCTTAAAGAAGAATACATTAAAAAATATACCTTCATATATAACCACATAAATGTAAATTAAAACAGTCAAATACACACTTATGCAAAAATACATCAGAAAATAAAGCACTTGTATCAAACACTCAAACATATATTAATCAAATACGCCAAGCTCTAAAATGCACCAAATCACATAAAATGCGCAAAAAGCTAACAATCATATCTAGAAAATAGTAACAATGATTCAAAAAATGCGTAAATGTAATTCATTTTAAGTCATTGAACTTTTACCCGTTTATTATATTTTTTCTTCTTTTATTATATTATTAAAGAAATGTGTGCTGTTGTCATCGATTAAGAAGAAACTGCAAAACGATTTACTTAATTCGTTTTATTTTCCTGTTTTATCTGACACATTTTTCTTTTTTTTATTTGGAGATTTCATCCATTTTTATTCAAATTCATTTTCTTGGGTAATCCATCAAATTTCAGATTGGTCGGCTTCATAGCTAAGTTATTTGCTGGAATAGTCATTTAGCTTATTTTCTTTTCTTTTCTTTTTTCTTTTTGTTAGAGTCGTCGTAATAGGAAATCCAGTCGACTTGTCATGATCCTACGCAGAAACGTCGATAATAACATCTCGACTACCAATTTCTCAATCGTCAGCTTCAGCACGAATTATGAAAGGAGGGTGTTCTTTGTTTTGTTTGTTTCTTGGTTTTTAATTTCTGAAAACCAATGTTTAAAAATATATTTTCATGTGTCTAATTAAGGTAATGTCATGTTTCCTGTCAGTTGAGTAAAAAAGCAAAATTATCGCAGAACAAAGGAACAAAATGCTGATTAAAACCAGTAGAAAGAGGCGTTCCACACCATCATACTCGTATTTTTTTCTTATAATTTTACAGAGCTCTGTCAGTATGTTACTATTTAAACCCTTTCTCGTGCTTTCTTAGCTCGTTATTGTAGCAAAAGATTCTGGTGTTAAAATTAACAAGTTCAATAAAAATAAATGATGTTAGATTTTATTATTTACATTCTGACAAATGTAATAATTTGCGTTATTATCTTAACTTTTCGACCGTTACACTTTCCGGCCTTCTTCAGGTGACTATTAATTCAGGTAATATTTGCGGAATTTCAAACTGAAGAGTAAATTTAAACTAGTAGTATAGATTGGCGTTGTGGTGCAGCGGATATCGACTTGGAACGACACATCGGGGAGTAGAGTTGGAAATCCAGTTTAATTCCTTGCATTCACTTACGCACATATACACTTGGGGAAGGTATTAATTCATCTCTTCCCTCCAGTTATGGGTTAAATATTAGGACAGATTGTATTCTATAGCCTTGGCTGGCAACCAATCTATCGCAGAAAGCAATGGCAACCAACTGCGGGATAATCTACCCAGTCAGTAATGTCTCTTCGAGACATGATCGCCCAAAACGTGTATCACATATGGCACTTAACTAACTGAGTACTATTCTTCCTTTTTCGCAGTCCATATCTAGAGATATCTCATCTTCTTCATTTAATTCTGTTCAGTTAGTGTTCGGTTTGTTACTACTGTGTCTAAGTCTGAACCAATCAGAAAATTAACGTGTGCTTTAATATCCAATTAAAGAAATAATATTTTAAAATACTTGATGCTAATGCCTATCATTGAATATTTGACTGGGTGCAGTGAAAGTTTGACTTCTGGCGGGGAAGGGGTGCACTGTATGGTCGCCATGCTTCTATAGTGGTCTTTTCATTAGGCACGTGTCATTTTATTAGTAGTAGCAGAAGTTATCAATAACTGACAATTTCACGATAAGACCGTTCCACTTTCATTTAATGGGAAATGATTTGAAAGTTTCAGAAATTGATATTTTCTATATGACGTAATTCTTTTTTAAAATTTATTACTTGAATTTGCAAACTCAGAGATGGAATGTTGCTCTTATTGACGCTAAATGAATCATTTGATTTTATTGAGAAAAGGCAACTTTATCGCGGTTATGTTCTACGCAATGATTTGCATTATTTTCTGCAATTGATTATGAATAATACGCTGAATATTCGAAATTAGTTTCTGATGGCTTGGAGTCACGAGTTGCAAACATTATTAAGATAGATTTGCCTAAGTGGATATTTGACCCATTTATTATTGATGTAGATCAGGTGATGAATCCAAGTTTAGCTGAGGAATTTCTCATTTTATGAAATTATAATGAAACTGAAAAGGCAGAAAAAAGGTTATCATTTCATGTAGATATACATTTGTATTTATACCAGGTATCCGAACTTGAGGTCAAAAGTCAAATTACAGTTTCTATCCTTTCTTACTTCATATGTTGTAGAAAAGGCCGTCTCCATTGTGTATAACATATTAAGGAGAACCACGAAGTTGCCTTACGTTTATGGGAAAGAGATACGTCTCCTATTACTCTCTAAATGATATCGCCCTTGCTAAAAAATAAATATCTAAGTCAAAGAATGCATTAAATAGCATTAACTTTTTGCCTTTATTTTTTTCTATTGTGCTGTAATCTGTATGTTAGAATCGATAATTTAATGGGCATCCAGGGAAACAATATTCTGTTTACATTTACCTTCAGCCATAGTATGAGTCATTAATACTTACATAAATGTCATTTAAATTTAGTCCGTTAATTTGAAAATGATTGATTATTAGACGTGACCCCCTCGCAATCTCATGTGCTGAAAAAAGAGATTTATGCAGAAAAAAAATTGCTGAGTTGTTGATTAGAGACGGCTTAGTATTATTGCTCGTAATTTATTAATTTATTCGCGTTTACTCGATATTTGCTAAAAGGTTGATTCACCGAGGTTAAGATTTGTAATTATATGTTTGAAGAGGCCCTGTTATTTATTAGACAAAAGAAAAATAAAAGCTTAACGTAGAATGCATGGAACATATAGAATGGGCTGGTGGGGCATCGGTTATTGACGTCTTAAGTGGAATCGGTGAGCAAAGTCTTTTGCATTCACTTTCATACTGAGTTCCTTGGGAAATACACAAAACAATATATTCTCCTCTTCTCCACTTATATATTAAATAGTCTTAGGTAGCAATAGTTCTACAAGAAAAAAGTGGAGAAAAGACAAAACAAAACCAATCACCAATATTTTTTAAAAAGAGGTGGCAATTTTTAGATAATAAAGAAAAAGAATCTGATGCGGGCCTTAGATGTGCCTGAGTAAGTATTTGCTTTTTCATTTATTGATGTAAATCAGCTGATGAATCAAATTTTTTTTTTAAAGTTTCTAATGTAGTGACATTATAAAAAACTTAAAGAGGCAAAGAAACAATGTTATCAAGTCATCTAGATATACACGTGTATTACTACCAAGTATGCGAACTTGAGGTCAAAATTCGAATTACTGTTTCTCTTCTTTCTTACATCATATGTTGTAAAAACGGTTATCTCCAGGGAGAATAACATATTAAGAAAAATCACGAAATTCCCTCACTGTTAAGGAAAAGGGAACACTTATGTCATTAATAAACCTTTCTTCAAATACTTCGTTTTCTGTTAAAAAGTACCAATCCACAAGATTCGAAAAATATTGTTCCTGGCTAAGATTTACGTATTTCACTCACTTAAATCCATTTAACTTTGATCTGAGAAAATAGTTCTATACAGCAGGCAGTTTTATCTATGCATAATATCCATATAATCTATCGAAATAAATTAATAACTTGATAAGCATTTTTATGTCAATGTTTAATTTGTTTTAGTAATATGTGGTCTCTAGCGCAGTGTTCACTTATTTATCTTCTATACCATATGGCTGGCCACTCGTATCCAAAAATACTCATCTACTGAGGCGGCTAGCTAATTCCCGCTGCAGACACTTGCTCGGGTTTGTCCAAAACCCACAGAATCTACATTCGGTTTATACTGTAACTATGCTGAGTGGATCTTATTGTTTCTGGGAGAGAGAGCGCATTTTCTAGTGTTAACAACAGTCTGAAAAAGGGCAAGACAATCAAATCCTCGGTCATGATGACGTGTAACTTTGAGCTCGCACAACCAATGACGGCTTGTAAAGGTCAATCCGTGCTATGGTTTTCAAGCACTTTACAAAAATGCCGCACGCTGGGTCACCTTTTTGACAAATCACCCCCGGCCTCATGAAAAAAAGCTGTTCTTATCACACGATCACGCGCCCATATTAGTAAACTAAATGTGCTGTAACTGATACATCAATAGTTTTATTTAAAGTATCGTTTAATATTTATTAATTTTATTCCTGTTTTGCATGATGAATTACTAGTTTCTTTTTCAGAAAAATATTATTTTAAGCAATATTTCTTTTGGATTCAAAGTCATTCTTATCTCAAATATAAATATCTATGTCATCGGCAGAGTCCTACACATCATACTGGAGTGAAAGTAGGAACGCTGTTTGCCACTAAAAGATTCATCTGAGATTTGTTATATAATACTTAAATAATCAATGCTCATTTTCTACTTGTCATACTCTTGAAATGTTTCACAAGTTTCAAAAGTTGCCGCGTCAGAGATTTTATGATTATGTGGGTTGATATATTTCCTCTATCAGATCAGGACATTCAGTTGTGTCAGAGTTTGGAACGCAGTTTCTTTTAGATGAGAAAAGGTTTTCTTTATTGATATTGTCATATGGTGATGTGAGATCAACATAGCAGGTATATTTTTTTATCGGAAACGTTTTCAATTTAATGAAGTTGTTTGATCCCATAAATTGCTTCATAACACTTATTACCGCAACGAAAATTAAAGTGGGTTGTGAGAAGATTACTTTCCTTAAACGATTCGAGTCTAGCAAAGAAAATGCTTATTAGTACTTTCAGCAAAATATTTCCAATTCAGATGTCTCTCTCTGTATATTGGTATGTTTGGTATATGCGTTTCTGAAAGTAGATTTCTTTCATGATGTTGAGAAATCGTAACAAAATATAAAGCAATCTGTCACGAATTTACAGAGCCATGCGTTCAAATGAACGCACATTCAATCTACTAGCTGTAGGCTTGATTTATGCTGCCTGTCTGTATGAGTTCGAAGTCATGAACGCTAATCCGTAGGCCACATATCCAGGTTATTCTATCAACCCAGTAAGCAGGACCTCCGAGCTATTCCATCTATCGTTTTCTGTTGTTATTGTCGGAATGAGTTTGCTACGGTTTTCTTTTCTCATGTAACCAAATGTATTGGTTAGTGAATGTTCTCAGCCTTTTTGGAGGTAAGTGGATCCCTTCTCTGCACTCACTTCATGATCTCTTAATATTAAAGATGACAGTCGGTGCGTGGTATTTTTTTTTTTTTTGTGCGCTTCTTCGTAGGCGGAGACTGTCTTCGTCTCTGACGTAGATGTATGCCTTATATCTGGCCTGCTTTGGTGTATTCTTTAGCAGGCAATCATGGTACATGTCTTTTCAAATGAGTGGGTTGATATGATGTCAGGGGAACAGTTGAGCGAGCATGAAATACGCTACTCGAAGACTCATCGCTGCTGTCACATTTCTTCGGCGAATGTGCTCCGAAATCTAAAACTGATATATATTTATATAATACTACTTGATTACTGATTACAAAAGTGACATTTTCTATTGTGATTCTTCATCTTAAACGGGATCTTCAATGTTGCATGTCTACTGTATCGTATCGGTCGTGAGGGTGTAGTGTCACCATCTTTTATTCTTACCTGATACGTATAAATAGCGTTTGCTGGTGCGATTGCGCTAGAAACGTCATGCCTTGGGATCACATTGTACCAGAACGACATTTATTTTACTATATATTGCAACCTGTTCGTAATCTGCTTTTTACTCCCGTGATATCTCTGTGCTGTGCTGTTCACTGATGGCATGTACGCACATGACAGCTGAAGGAGAATTTCGCACTCGTTATAAAAACTGATTAATTTGCCTACTACAGAAAGCTACGGCATTAACGACGAAAGTGATATGTTGCCTGGCGCTGAAAAACAATCGCCTCCAATCGGCGAATCTCGATTGAGGAGGCTTGTCGAAATAGTTTTATTTGTATCATGGAGTAAGTGATATCAGCAGGCGCATGCTTTCTCCCTTCTTGAAGGGAAGTGGATTTCTTCTACACAAAAACTAATTTAAATGTTCAGTATTATTGTCTCATGATACGTTATTATTAGTTATTTTATAGCTTTCTGAACTTCCTCATCAGTAAGTTGTTTTTATTTTATATTTTGAAAGAGCTTTTGTAATGTTTCAAAGTATACTAGAAGAGTAAGAGTGTTAACTAGAACATAATCTTTTGAACAAGACGTATCTGGAGAAAATGTTGGAGTAGAAGAACATCCACCCAAGTTCAACATGATGGCGAGCTCTTAGATTGGTACATTATTATTGTTCATATTTACCGTGTGACATGAGGATCTCCTATGTTATTATGAAACGTTGGAAGACGAAACTACTAATTATTTCTCTTAAGGATTTGGCAAAAGTGCAAAGAGCGATAGACCCCGCAGTTACGTGACGTCTATCCGAGAATACTTTTGCAATGTGAACCAAAACTCTGTAGGAATTGAAAAGTCAATCTGATGTGATGACGAATGCAAATTCGTAGCAGGACGTAGACAAGCATTCTTTACAAAAATGCACAACGCCTAAGATCCGTTAAAAAAATATGCCGCTCTATTTATGAAAAATGAACTGCAATCTTATTTATATAAAAGACGTTCATAAAACACAATATTAGAAATATATTTATGAATCGACACTGTTGAAAATATACAATGAATCAATGTCTCAGTGAGAAGAGCTTTTCTAGGAGGATCAACATTCAAATCACAGTTTGAATTTCGTTTGAACACTTACTTTATACCTAAACTACTACTTGGCCATTTGGTCTTCCATGTAAAGAAAATATTTCTCCTTTAAAATGTGCATCCTGGTCATTACCTAGACTACATCAGCAATCTCAGTATCTGTAGTAAATATTTTTGTTTTTCCCTAAAATTTCAATCAATTTAGGTCCTAAGAGCCACTCAATAAAGGTGGTTACTACATGAGATTGTTTTCTGAAGGTAGAATGGGAAAGTAAACGCAGATTATGAAAATATGGATAATAGCTATCATTTGGTACTTTGAAGTGGTTACGATTTTAGTGCTTGGAAAGCATCTTCACGGGATTCTGTTTCATAAACTAAGAGTTCTGAAGAAGGAGTTGCCCGAATGAATCATCCTTCTTATTAATGGAAGACAAATAGTTTTAGCAGTAAATGTCTGAAACAGTGAGACTAGTGAATGTCGTTCGTCAGAGTATATTCCATACAAATGTAGATATAAAAATAAGAGATGCTGCATCTGTAGAAAAGAGGTGGCAAGGTAAAAATATTCCATCATCTACAATGCCACGTAAGCTCTTTGGAACGTAGCCAGTGATTAAAAGGTATGATAGTACAGCAATACTCAAATTTTCGTTTGGGCGCAATGTTGTAATGACTGAACCGAATAATAATAATAATAATAATAATTATTATTATTATTATTATTATTATTATTATACAAAATATACCAAATATTTACTACACTCATAAACGAATATTATTACTTATTTTCGTGTAGCCAACTTACTTGGGAAAAGGTGTGAGCATGCGTAAACCGAGTGTGTTTGAGAGAAATTCAGGGTGTACATTTTAAAGTCTCTTGTTCTCGGTTATTAGGCCTTCCGAGATACAAAAGTCTATCTGCTTTCTGTGTTTCACCTCATTTTGACTGTAGATCTTGTTTATGTCAAAACGGTCGGCCCTTATGACAGATTACGCTGGAAGAAAATATCTGAAAACACATGAAGTGAAACAGATTTTGATCCGTTCAAGTGAGGATTAAACGTCTAGCGTTCTGTTCTTAGGTCAAAATTACGATATGGATTCCTACAAAAAAAATTCGAGGGTTCATTTTTTCACCAGATTTAATTCATCTAAACCAAGAGATGACATTAAGAACATTAGGAAAACTAAATGGATTTATTATCGCCGGACATAAACATAAGAAATAACACAAGATATTGTGCTGTTTCTATTGATGAAATTTTAATAAAATAAATTAAACAAGCCTTAAACAAGTCATTAATTGAAGGACAAAACAAAGGACTGTTAACTGCAAAAAAAAAAAAAAGTCGAATACTCGGCCCTCAGTAAAAGAGACAATCAGCTGTGTGAGGTATGTATTGGGAACACAAATTCAAGCAGATTTGGACATTTAACTATCTGGGCATTATAGTAGCTGTGGAGATACGTATGTACAGGTAACTGAATGCACACAGAAATAATGCAATTCAGAACAAAAGGAAAATATTCACAAATAAGAAAAGTGAATAAAAATTGAGCTGTAATTATATGCTGTCTATCCTCCTTTATAGCAAAGAATAAAATTAGAAAAGATTGAAGAATGTCAAAATCGCTTACTTCATTAAAACTCTTAGTATATAGATAATAAAAATATGTACTTACTTAGGTTTTCTAGTTGTTTGAAGGTCTGGGATTAAGTCTTTAGATTTTTCAAGTGATTTTTTTACGGCTCTCGTCTTTGTTATTACAGAATAAAACAATATTTGGATACCTCCAAATATTGAATTGTAAATAGAAAAAGTTCAGCAATATATAAAAACATTAGTAACAAGGATTTCGTCTGCTATGACCTCCCATATCTCGGATCGATGAACCGTCAAATCTCAAATAAGAATATACAAATTTTTCAAGGTTCAACGTTGATTTAAGAGAACAAAATCGATGATTTCTTTCAGGAATTATGCTATAACTCTAGAAGATTTGGAAAAAAAAATCGTTAATTAAATAGAATAACCTATGTTATATATAAGAGAAAGTTCAAGCGATTTAATCCGTAAATATCGGGGCAACTGAAAAATTCACATAGCTATATACTGGATAAAACTATATATTAGTAAGTTTTCTTTGTGGTGCCTATTATACACAGAAAATAATCATCAGCTGTTGCAGGAGATTAGATCTGGTTCAGGGCTAAAATTATTGAGTAACCAGTGAGGATAAAACTAACTATTCAGGGATAGTTAATGTATGGAAACAGCCTCGCTAACAATTATACCACGTTGAATATGACGGTATGATAATTAAATCACTACAAATACTTACTTCAAGTACACTGACATTTTTACTCATATCTGAAAGGTTTAAAAAGATCATGCCGTGAAGATATATACAAGATGACAATTGAAGTTGCATTTAAGTTTTTGGAGATTGTAGCTATCAGGGAAGCAATCATGTGTAAGATTTTCCACCGGCATAAAGTGCGTTAAAAGAAACTGGTAGAGTAGAATTGGCGCTTACATTTGATTATTTTATTGGTAAAACGGTGGGACCTTGTTGCTAATCTAGTTGCACAGGTAAATTGATGTGGGCGGGGAAAAAAGAAATTAAACATTGTAAGAGCAGAAGCCGTACAAATGCATGTAGAAACGACAGAGTGAAGCTACATTCTGTCGGTGAGAAAGTGGCTGAAGGCGAGCAGCCAAATCGGGACCGATTAAATTATAGATTCCCTGGCTCGGCATAGTGACCCACATTTTCAGTAGTAGATATAGTAATTGTTTCCATGTCGTCATTCCACATGAGATCAGATGATAGACTGAGGCCGAGGAGGCACAGTGCATTGTGTTCGGGGAGACTAGTGTGATCTATGTTCATGGAAGGTAAGAAAGTATTCTTATGGCGTTTAAAAGAAAACAACTTCGTTTCGAAAGTATTAAATATTACAAGTCATTTCTTAGATTTATCCATCAGAGGTTGGAGGCCATTCGAAGATCAGAGGCTAGATCTATTTTGTCAGCCGATGCAGTTTTCTTAATAAGACGGGATTAGATGCCGGTGTCATCTGCACAGATGCTTACTTCAGGAAGATCAGTGATGAACACCAGGAAGAAAGTAAGACCTAGGATAGGGCCCTGAGAGACACGTGCGTTAACATGAAGAGGTTTGCAAATATCCTCATTCAGGACGACAATCATTTTGCGACTTGACAAAAATGATTGAATTGAATCGAACAGTAGTACAGTTATACTATAGCCCTGTAGCTTTCAAAAAAAAGCCAGCATGCTAAACCCTATCAAATTCTTTCTATGTATATATATATAGCGCAACAGCCCGGGCTTCGCGGTTTTTATCAAGCCCTTGATATATGTACTCGGTGATGGTCCTTACCACACCAGCAGTAGACTTGAGGAAGCCTAAGCCATACTGCTAGTCAGAATATTTTTTGTTACTTGATCAGGATTATTCGGATAATAATGCTTTTTCCTATTTTGGATTTTATTAAGAGAATCTCGATAAATAGCAGGGTTACCGGAAGAGGATAGAGAAATATTTTTAATCTTGTCACCCACTTCCGCCAATTAAAAAGAAGAGAAAAAGATAAAAAAGAGATTATTGTAAACATTGATTCGTATTGGTTTTGGCCAACTAAACAAGAGATAAATAATTAATATTAGTAAAATAGATAAGCATATGTAATAAAGACAATGAAATCAGTAGAAAAGTTTTCTTGAAAGATCAATGGACAATATTTTTTTATAAGAAAAAAGCATTTGACACTTTGTTTACACGTGGTCCTCCCTCTAAACGTTTTTATTTATTAAAACAGGAGTATATAAACTGCATGCGGTAATGCTGTATTATTATCGCTGTACATCTTAAACTAAACCTCCCACTGGTAACATCAAATTTTCTTTAACTCAGTGGATGGGTTGTTTGTTTAATGGAAATATAAAATCGGAGAGAGGAGTTCACAACCCAGTTGTTGTACTCATTTATGCGCAAATCAGCTTGAAAAAGGTACGGATCTATTTGTCCCTACTAGCTATGGGATAAATAATAAGACTTGTATATGAAATAATTATTGTTGTTCTTAAAAAAAACATCTCATCGCAAAGAATGGTTATGAAGTTCAAAATATGTCCCGGCTTTAAATATGTTTCATAAACCTTAACAAGCAAAGACCAATATGTAGAATTATTCAAATATATTAATTTACGTTGGCTATAATTGGTGACGCTCGTGAGACTCTGGGGATTTTCTATTCTCTTGTGGATGTATGAAACTCACTTCTCTTTATTGTAAAAGTTTATAAACTTGCATGTCATATTGTTACAGTACACTATTTAACTTTTTATTCGGTCAAGACTAAGCGACAAGACACCTCTACAAGTTTGTTGATATGCAAGCTGAAGGAGATAATATACTGACCGCTGATTGGTCAGCGTAAATTACACCATTTCTTAGAACCACTTTATCCTAAAATTGGAATATTTCGCGCCCAATCAGCCCACGCAATTAAAGCTTGGCCAGTCAGTATAAGAAAGAAAAGAGCCAAAAATACTATAGTTGGAAATTAACCCCGGTTGGAAATTAACCCTAGTTTGGAAATGAGTATGCGTCACTTATAAAAAAATCAACTTTTTCAAAAACTTCATCAATCCTTAGTGAGTCTCATTTTTGGGCAAAATATTCTCACTATCGTCTTATTTTGTATACTGAATCTAAACCTCAAGTTAAGTACAAATCTTTACATTTACATTCAAATGTAGAGAACCCTTGTCGACATATTTTCCAAGAATATTATTGTGAAAGAGGTTTATTTCATATTTCATATGACATTCACCTTTCACATATGTATACCCTTGATATAAAAATTGTTGTTCATTCGTTCAATGATTAACTTTCGTCAGTCAATTTTTCTTCTCAATTCTTACTTCTTTAATGGAAAAATACAGATTGTTTGTGGAGAAACAATATTACACGCACTTAATGAGACATTTTGTCTTCTGAATATCTTCAACAATTGGTAATTCCGACACTTTACAACAATATATTTTTCTCCACGCACGTTTCTCTGTTTTCTTGTTCTTTCATTATACCATAGTCAATCAATTTATAGGCGATCATACCCACCACAAATTCCTATCCTTTTTAGCAGTAATAAGGTCTTTCTTTTATCCATCTCTTGCATCAGTTTCGCCATCATTTCACACAAACTGGTCAGGGTTGTAGCTTTCTTTATCACCATCTCTCTTTTATCTTAAATATGTCCAGTGAGTTTCACAAACTCATAGACTTCTTTCCTCAGTAAGCGTCCAAGACCTTTCAGCTGTCTCTTTCTTCTTCTGGTTCGTCCCTCTTTAGATATCGGTTCTGTCCAATAGCGTGTTCTTCCCTGCTATTTCTTTTATCCTTTTGATCATATCTGCTACATCTGTGTCCGGTATTATTCGACCTCTGTCCATTTCTAACGAAGCTGTTACTATTTTGCCTGCCTGTATCTTTTTCTCTCCTTTTTGCTTTACTTAATATGTTTTAGGCAATTTCATATATTTATCTGCTCTATTTTGTTCACTGAGTAGAAACATTTGGTATATATAAAATTTTTATTATAATATTAATGTTTTTATTAAAATGTCACTCATTGAATTATTGATGTATTCCAAAACTTTCATATTTAAATTACCATCATTTTTGTTTGTCTGTAAGTAGACTCTACAGAAATTCCTACATAAGGTAGATAAGAATGCGAAAAGAAAGGACTACGCATAAAGTGCAAGAAAACTGGATACATGGTCATTAGTAAAAATGGGTGAACAAAATGCCAATCATAAGCCGGGGATAGGGAAATGAAGCATGCACATAAATTTATATACGTGGGAAGTGTCCTAACAGAGGACAGAAAGTGCGATATTGAGATCCGACGGCGTTTTCGCATGTCCAAGGATACATTCCAAAGGCTGAATAGAGTAAAGTATTGAGAAACGGGAATAATTTAGTGAAAAAACAAAAACAAAAAAGTACTGGACTATTATGTGATATATGTCCTCTTTTATGGCACCGAATGCTTGGCAATCTCCACAAGGATGAGAGAGAGACTCGAAGTAACAGAAATATGGTTCTACATAAGAACACTGTGGATAACAAGGATCAAACACTTAGCCCATGAGAAGGTTTTGGAGAGGATGCAAACGAAAAGGAAACTTATACTTAGCATAAGGAAGAAATAGGTTAGGTTTCTTGGATATGTAATAAGGAAGGAGGGCTTGAAGAATATGGTGCTCCCTTGAAGGATAGAGGGAAAGAGAAATAGGAGAAATAAGCGCGAGACACAATTGATGAGCTTGAGCAAGTGGATAGCAGAACGGGTTTTTGGAGAGATATCAAGAGGAGAATTGATAAGAACGACGAGGGGTAGGGGCAAATCATACATGATTGCTTAGGTTCTAAGAAGACACGGCACACAAAAAAGAAAAAATAGGCATTATCGCATATCAATTTAGGTTTAATTTTGTATAAGTACTTTTATTTTTCATACGGGTACATTTGTGAAAATGCATATTTTTTTAATATATCGTCAATCGATCGTTCCACTTTTAGTATATTCTCCGAACAATGTCTTCCACGAAAACACTCTTGCAAATGAGCCATATTAATATAGCTTAAAACACTAAGACCTAGCTAAAAAATAAGTTTAAAATAAGCTTCAAATTAAACGACATATTGCCCTTGTGAATACTTTCTAAGTATAGGTGTCCTTTTTGTTTCCAGCTTAGGTTTGAAGTACAAAAGTACGGTAGGCTTGCCAGTATGTTTTGGCGTAGTTGTGATTATAAACAAACAAAAACCAGGTTCATACTAACTATACCATCATTTTATTATGTTTTTGTGGTTGACTATATATAGTATATATTTTTTTCTTTGATTAGTAAATGTCCATCACTTTACGTTTATTTTGGTGTAGTTTATAAAAGATTTCATATAGAAATTCTTGTATTTGAACGTGTGTATCTTGTTGGATTTGTCCTTCATTTTCTATATTTCTTTTCTTGTGTCGTTTTTTTTTTAAACCGTCGTCCTTCTGGGTCTGAGGCTCGTTGAATTTCCGACGATTTGAAGTGTAATCTCACGGACGCACATATATATATTGACGTAACGCCTAAGCGTTTATGCTTTGATTTTGGCGGAAGCATTAGTGATTACTTTGCTTCTGCATCACGTCAGCTGACCAAGTACGCTATGCCCGGGTCATAGAAAATTAAAAAAATGATATTATGTAGACCGAAAAAGAGAGAAGTCTATACATCTTTTTATTTTTAAAGATATTATTTCAATACGTTTTTACTATTATCGTCACAGATTTCGTTGTTAGTTACGAGCTTTGTTCATGGTAATCTCAGTATCCTTATGTAGAACCGCATTTTTGTTGCATACAACCTTCTTTTTATTACTGACGAAATTATTTAGAATTTCTTGTCATACAGAAGGATTTGTATTACATTGTAGTTCAGCATGTTTTTGATGTTTTAACGAACATTTTCTGTTTCATATTACTCTACTTATTTTACGGAAAGTACCTTTTTCTATTTTAATGTACCGTCGTATTACGATCTCACATTTTCTATCCTCTAGTGAAAAATTATTTGCATAATTCTTCTTGAAAGATTATTCTGATTGAGGGCTGGAACGTAAATTTGTTAGTTTGAGAAAGGGAATCGGCTATTTAATTAGTTGTTTTTAAATTTATGTTTTAATTTGCATTAAAAATCGTCACTTCATAATTTCCATTGCTCCAGACATCACTAAAACTACACTTTATCATTATAAATATTAGCATTTAGTATTAATAATTAATAAGAATAACAATATTACTGGCAGAAGACAAGAGTGACAGTCCCATGCCGCGTTCGTGTCTGTGTAGCCAGCCAACCATCTCGTCCGCCCCTCCAGCTCTGTTGCCCGACAGTCTGGCTCGCCGACTGACCGTGACGTGTACGTTCTGTGCGAATTGTATTCCAATTCAACGCTGACATGTCCATCACTGTCACCTACCATGGCTTATGTTCTTACGATTGTGCATATATGTATGATTTGACCAGTCAATGTATCCACCTGAGAAATCAGGCCGGCCAACAACACAGAGTGCCCTTAGAATGAAGCCAAGGGAGAAAAAAAAACGACAAAACAAAATAACTATAATGATACGGCCTATAAAAGTCACGAAAAAAGTATTTAAAAAAAAAGAGAGACAGAGAATGAGAGAATTGTCCAAAGTATCTTCAAATCTATCACCGACATATTGGCCACATATCAGGTCCTGTGATGGCTCCTTGCGTGTCAGGCAATAATTAATTTGTCAGTGTTGCGCATGCGTGTGACTGAGGCCTGGAAAACAAAAACAAAATATAGAAGACAGAGAAGAAAAGGGAAAGATGGACGCCAATGGTCGATACGTATATATATATATATATATATATATATATATATATGTTCATTAACGACAAAAGCTATACAGAATTCTGAATGTTAGGGTTAAGTTTTACTAAGGACAATTATTTTCTTTTTTGTGCCAAATGAAATAACTGTTGAAACTTTGTCCGAAAAAGAATTAAGAATCAGTTGGCTTATATCGAACTGTTAATTACTTCTTTGAAAATATCAATTCTGACAAAGCATTCTTCGTGATAGTTAATGATGGCTCGGAAGTACGATTGAAAACCAGACACTGGGTTGATTCTTCCACGACATCAAAACTTCGCAAAACAGACTTCTGTTTTCCGAATCAGCTTATTTCAGACATAGTGTTTTTTCTTTTCTTTTCTTTTTTTATAAATTGATAACGTGACAACACAAAGTAGCCGGGGAATTTTCTGTAAATCTAAGAAAATATCACTTGAAGAGAACTTCAAATGCATCAAAGAAATTCAGTTCCCTGAGCACACTTTTCCCTTATTTATGGCTTAATGATCAATAACACGTATTAAAAAAAATTCTGTTTTAGGCTAATATGGTATAAAATGTATTCTTAGAAAACAACTACTAACTTCAGTATTACTAAAACTGTTACTTTAAAATGTCTTTTGCAAGAACAGAAGAAAAGTTTTCCTTTACTCAAGGAATATGAATTTTTAAAACTTGCAATATATTTCCAAAATTTATAATAGTATGTCTAATGTTGAAAATAATTATTTATAAAATTTTAATTTACGAAATAAATATATCTATTTTGTATTTATTTCTGAGATGAGTAATTTTCAATTATCTTAGAATTATGTCGAATTTTTGTTCTCATCTTGGTTGATATAGATGTTATAATAGACACAACGTTTTGACAAAGTATCCTCTGGTCATCATCAGGTGTCCATAGATTGTCCAATATGGATTATCTCATTGATTACTTTGAAATATCCTGTGAAAGCAGTAATCATATTGCCAGACAAGTGGGTACTTGTTTGAACCGGTGAGTCAATTATAACATCTCTATCAAACAAGATGAGAACAAAAGTTCGAAATAATTCCAAGATAACTGAAATATATCTATATAATTAATTTATATTTTTAGAGCAAGTTTGGTTCTATAAAATATCTTAGGGTCGCCAGATGAGGAAATTTACGTTTATGGAAATTAGTCATGAACAGGTTGAGATTTTATTGACCGGGGAAACATCCACTTGGGAGTATGTTTAATAGAGCAGCAGTTTGCGAGAAGCTGCTGTTCGAGTGGAACTTACTTTTCACGGTGGGAATCCGAAAGTAATGTGGGTGGTTTGTTAACATGTAATGTTACAGAATGCGAAAGCCCGAGTCGGAATTGTCATCGATTGTCCAGAGTGATGGATTGCCTTTGAATATAAGTTCAAAACAACTCGAATTCAACAGCGGGTACCACTAATTTGGAAGCATCGATATGCCTCTTGCACCCAGGTGCGCTCAGCTAATACCACCTGCGGATGGACGCTGAACCAACGCACGACATGCATTCCTGTAACATTGTTCCATTTCTGCCTCACAGAGATGTTGTTAACCTTACAAAAATTAATAACAAAAAAGTTGTCTATCTTTTACTGCATATCAGTAATAACGAATGTTGATAAAACATCATGTTTTGTTACAATTAATTAGAAACCTCAACAGAGAAATAACCAACTAAACACCAAGCTACAGCAAACAGACCAACCTGTAAATGCAGACAAAAGCACAAATCCCCATCAACGGAAACTTCTTACAAAGAGATATACAAAGATTTAGCCACGTTAAAGCCACTGGATAACGAAAAAATAGACCTAAGATTAACTGAATGGAATAGAAAAAAAAACTCCACACACGAAACATATTTTAATAACAGTAATCACAAGAACAGTATAACACACAATAAACTGATATGGGATCTTAAAAACTGAAAATATATATGCACTGCATATATGAAAAATTTGCTTACAACAATATCGCTATAAACGCTAACTTTTTCCTGGAGGAGAAAATAACTACACTATCCTTTCCAAACCAATATACGTTCTTAATTAAACGTTCAACAAGTATCTCAATATATAGATCTAAAAACAAATTTTTACTACGTAACGTTTTCTTTTTTAAATACAAATATTAGTATTATATACAGCACAAATATCGTAATTTATTTTACAATATTTTAAGGAAGAAAAAGAAAAAGAAGTAAACCCCTGCCAAAAATAAATAAAGAACATTATATAAATTATAGATAATATAGCAAATAATAATGAAAATAAGTAAATAAAAATAAAATAAATTAATAAAAGAATAAAATATTTGATTAAAGAAATAAAAATAAAACTGTAAAATTTTGAATGCGCAAATAGATACGACAAAGTAAATATGGTAATAACAATTAATATCATATATTAAAGGAATTATTAATGCTCTAAAGTAATTCGTAATAAATAAAACTGAAGTTAAATTTACCAAAGAAGCTTGTACAATAAATACAAAATAATCGCTTACTGAAACATCATTTTTTTCTATTCAATAAACAAATGAATAACTGAAAATAAACTATTCAAAATCTGCTTAACTACAGCAATAAACGTAAATAAAAAGTTTTGTTACTCATGATGTTTCAGTGACTATGATATAAAAATAACCGCGCTAAAATACAAACGTGCCTTGAATATTTCGTATAATAAAACCAGACGGTAGCCACTCGGTGTTGACAATAAGCGTCTTATATTTAAACTTGATCTATCTCGAATATTGAATACACATACCAGATAAATATCACATTCCTTAAAATTATTTAATATTATTTTTTAGAATTATAATATGATGTTAATTCTAATCATTTATTGGATCTTATAAACAAAATATCTATAAATGGTAACGAATTCTTCCAGTTAACAAAATTATTTAATCAATGTATTTACGGGTAATTGATGCTGGTGAGAGATCCGAGGCTTTACGAGTAACTAATGTTTTCGCACAATTACTCTTGGGAAAGGTATTAATCCGTTTCCTTTTCCTTCAGCTATGGGTTAGATAGACGGACATATTGGGTTCTGTAGAATTGTTTTGCAACCATTGTATTGTAGAAAGCAACGGTAACTTATTGCGAGAAAAGTCTTCTGAACAGTAAGCCATGTTTTTTGGAGATATGGTCGCCCAAGCGTGTATCACGTATGGCACTTAATTGTCTAAATGTTGCAGATTAAACAATTTTAGAAGGATGTAGTGGGAGGTAACGGATTAAAAATGTATAGATATATACTTACCATCCAAGTTGCCAAATCGCTACTGGTATTGTGATTTTCTAAGAGTAACTTAGATGTGCCACAAGGCCGAAAATATAGTGCACTCAGCGAGGTTGAAACTAAGTTACAATTATTCTAGCTGGATTAGTTTCCTTGCAACTCCACTAAGTTGAGTTGCCCAAACGCTCCCAATATATGTGAATTTAGATTACTTATAGTAGGTCTCATTCCTCCATTATGGGTAAAATAACAGGACAGATTGGGTTCTATAGATTTGGTTTGCAACCAGTCTACACTAATGGTAACATTTTGCAGGATAATCTTCTGCCCAATTAATCACGTCTCTTTACAGACATGAGTTCCCAAGCGTGTATCACGTATGGCATTTAACTGACAGAATCAATGATGTTATAACCACAAGGCTTCAGCATTTGTGGACTTTGCACTTCTTCAGTTCTCTATTGTTTCACGTAAAATCCAATACATTTCAAAGCGAACACTTTATTAAATCTACATCAATAAATTTTTCTACTTACGCAGATATTGTCTTTTTTTAATTACTGCTTATATATTCCGGGTACTGGTATATAAATCAATTGCATATCTATGGATTCAGATTGAAAAACGATACATAATAATAAGCTTAAAAACAAATAATTGTTGTACAATCTATTTTATAGATCATATAGACAGACACGTAGATGGATATTAACTAATGGATAGGTAATGATAATCACTAGACAAGCACAGATCTGGATTTCTGTAGTCTATAAGTGTTTCATAAAAGTTCCTGTTGTGAAAACGAGGGCGAAAGACAAGGAAATACATTGTGTGAAAGAATGTATCGCTTTTATATCGTGTTTTATGTTTAAAATTTGAAATTGATTGTTCAGCAAAGAGTAGGCAAATGTGCAGATAGGATTTACCCCACCCGTGCTGTTTGCTCATAGTCCAAGGTTTTTTTCTCTCTGAAACTTGTATGTTCAAACAAATAGCTTTTTTCTCTTTTCATTGATCTGAGCGACTTTATTTCCGATTGATGCTAGTTAATTTCTTATCTAGAAAATATTTTCTCGCGACCGAAGACATCCTGTACCAATTTGGCGCTGAAAAGATTTTGCCTCCAGAAAGACAGGCCTCCACACATCGATAAACCTAGACATATTTTTCTGTCTTCTTTAAAATTATTGTCAATGTCCCCGATAATTTTGCCTTTTATTTATGTCCCAAATAAGTTTGCTTGTTATTTACGCAATGTATTATAGCTTAAAGAAGATGGCTTATGAAACTTGAAATCTCAAGCTTGTATGCATCTAATCCAATATACAGTCGATGTTATTCAAAGCAAGGCTGTTTTTTGCCAAGGTTACAACTTAGCGGATGAAAATTTATACGAGTGGATCTTCTATGGAATAGGCTGGAATAATGTATTAAAATAAAGTATTTTATACACAAATGACATTCGGGTATTCTCTGAATCATACAGTATCACACATTCGCAGTGATTTATTCTGGATTTTCTAAATATCTCATCTTTTATTTTCACTCCTTGGCATACACATTACAGGCCTAACTTCTGACTGCCTATTGATTTTGACCCAGCATACTTCATTTATAGAAATATGGATGCCTGATTACTTTTGGATTAATCCATCAATTATCGACTGATGCCATCAGGTAATATACTTACTAAGCAGTTCTTGATTAACCAATAATAAAAGCGAATTGAAATTGTCCTCGGTGCGTCTACTTAAGATTAGGCTAATATATACTCCAAGATAGGAGGTAGTGTATTACGAGTCATATTAGAGGCTATTTCCGAATAAGCAAAACTAAGCTTCGGTGTATTCTCGGACGTAGTAAATCTGGGTTTCAACACCAAGATGACAGGCAAGTCTAGAATGAAGATAACTATGACAGATATCTTGTTTATTTTGGAACAGATTCTTCATTAATGCTCTACGTGTGTTGATAGTCACTTGAACTGCCTGGTGTTTTCATTTTAAAGTGATTTTTCTTATTCTG
>JBBBDQ010029090.1:2197500-2365000 GCA_037127315.1 Ascarosepion bandense
AATTTTAAACAAATGAAAATTTTCAAAATTAGGAAGGAGCTAATTAAGGATCTGAAAAGACTTTCAACTATGTTTTTATGAACCTAATATGTATTGATACCTGGGATTACACGTGGAAATTAATTCTGATCTTTCATTCAGTATTTTCTTTTTGTTCTGCAAACAACATAATCACAAAAGTTTCCTCCTGATCCAATCTGAAGACATAATCACAGTTGTACGGTTTGGTTACTTTATACTATACTCTATGGATGTCATATCGCGAATATGAAAGTTGCTCTCAACGGCTATGTTTCAGAGTATTTATGTCTTGATACATATGTCTATCAGGGACATACAATGCTCATGATTCAATTATTTACTTTTGTCTTAATCAAAATCTGATCATTTAAATAAGATTATATTGGTAGCTGTTCTAAAAACAACCCAAAACTTGTTGTTAAATGGGGCAAGTTTAGAATTGTTAATTTTATCGCCAGCTAAACGAAGCTTAGAGACACATTTCTGAGTTGTATTTTCATAGCTCTTGCTATCCTCTACGAGAGTGACTCATTGCACTTTCTCGGGATAACATTTTTTACTGACATGAAATCAAAATATTGGATTACTTGCTAAGTTTGTTGCTGGAAAATTGGGTTCATTGTGTCGTTACAGACAATTTTTCTCAACTGAATATATCTTTCACTTTTATACAACAACCATTCATATATGCTGTCAATATTACTATAACATATGTTATCGTGCTTTTTTCTGTATATACTTTCATGATAATTGTTCCGATAAAACTTCTTCTGTGTTACCTCGACTTTATGAATTTAAACGTTTAAAAATTGGGGGCAAGGTTTCATCATTTTACAGTTGAAATGACTAGATTTAACGATATGTTATTTGCCAGTGGTTTCTTTTCTCACCTTAGTCGGTTGTAAAAGTTTCTTTTGAATTCTTGCTTTGCTGACATATTTCATTTTCAAAAATTTAAATACAATGTCAATTGTTATCTTTATAATCGTTATTTTTCTTAATTCTTGTTCTTTTATTTTTCTCTCGTCCTAAACAGTATAACATCTTGCGTTTTAGTAGGTTTATTGCATTGTTTAAAGTGTACTGTATGAAAAGTTATAGATTTCTATTCATGCATTTTTAGGGTTTGTTTTTGTATGCCTGCGCACATGCGACTCTGTGTTTGCTTGTTTGTATGCGTGTAAAACAAAATCCGTACAAAATCCTAATTTTATTTCAAGTTTAGCCAACTTTTTACGATTACCATTATTATTAAATGTACGCACGTACACAGTGATAGCATATTTATTATGAGAACGACACACATCCTCAAGTCAGTAATTAATTAGAATTAAAATTAAACATAGGAATGCAGATTTTGGGGAAAGTAGCCAATTTAGACCATTTATCAGCAGTCTTCGTTGTACCAGCTACAGACAATATATATAGTCGGCGATTTTCTCTTGACATATACACGAATAACGGAACGGAATCTGCTCGGCATTTCAACCCATGAAGAGATAAGCATCCTTCATTGCTGCTGCCCACCGCCTTCAAGGCACAGTCATAAAATTGTCGCCTGGCCGTTGAACTATGGCGACAAAACACGCTTTTCATTCTGTCGCACGCACATTTCACGGACTGACGTAGTATAACTGGTTTCAATGCAGCAATCATCACAAACGTATGAGAGAGAGAAAGAGAGAGAGAGAGAGTAATGATTTCCTATGAAACATGTGAAAAAATATCACTAGACGATGGCAAATTGAACTCATCCTATTCCTTCCGATTTATCGATCTCTATCATTCTCTTCCCTACAAGTTTAATCTGTATCACTCAACATTCCCGCATACACGGATGTTTGTGACACGCAGACACACACTCACACACACAGATATATATATATTTAATGTATCGAGCAGAAGATAAGTTTCTAAACATATATTGTTAAATATAGCAGACAATGAATGTCTATTATGTTTAATCATGAGCCATTTTAAACATTGAATTTTGGCTTTAATTTCAGGTAAGAAAAATGAAAACATTGTATAACGTTTGGTTATTTTTATTATGCTGGTTCTAAGAATAGGGCTCACATAACTGATCTTCAAAAAGTTTACAGGGACGTTAACATAAGACTTCATTAGACTTATCTGCCACTTTTCTAATCATAGTTGAATTAAACAACATTTCTTCGAAAAACATGGCCATGTAGGTAATATTAGACAGATTTTAATAGGTAACAAAATAATATTCACACATCCACACAGTAAAAAGATTATTCAAATATCGGAGGCCATCTATATTAAAACAAAACAACCCACATTTGATAAAATCACATTTCAATCTGGAATCTATTAAACTGGGATCAGACATTGGTGGTAGGGTTTAAATTTAATATTTAAAATTAATTAATTAATTAATCAATTAAAATTAATTTATTTTTCTAAAACTGATTTCAAAACTTAAATTTTAAACGTTCACAAATTTCAACTCATGGCAGCATTTACTAATGAATTCATCACTTAAATTCAAAAGTAGGTGCTGGTTAGGGTACTTTAATATTTTATTTTTCTTGTAAACACAGATTGCATCTATCGTGAAAATTCCTCGGAATACGAGCTGAACCTATCAGTTTCCAACATTTCAGCATTTCTTCTTTCATTTTCCAAAATCTTCGTGAAAGGTCATTTTCCAAAATAAATATGGACAACATTATAAATTCTCACAATAGTCAAATTCTAAAGGATGTATTTAATACTTTCATATTTTGTCCCTGCAACTTAAATTTTTTTTAGCGTGTGGTTGGGTGAGTATGTGTGTGTATGGATGTGCGCATGAGTGTGTGTATGTGTTTAGTATGTTATTTATATATATATTTTATGTGTACATACGTATATATGTATATATATGTGTGTGTATATGCCTGTATATATATGTATATGTATTTGTGTATGTGTGATATGCATATATATATATGTGTATATGCATATGTGTGAGTGAGTGTGTGTGTGGGGGGGGATGTATGTGGGTGTGTGTAAGTGTACACTTGGTGAATTTATTAATTTTTCCAATATTTAAGAACACTGGTGAACCCTCGGACCCCTCAAATTACCGCCCTATCAGCACTTTTCCGATCTTTGGCAAAGTGTTCGAAGCCATTATCAACGCTGAGGTCGTTCCGCAACTCAAAGCCCACAGGCTCCTCTCGGACGAACAGTATGGCTTCCGCTTCACCAGGTCTACTGCTGATATGCTAACGACAATCACCGAGTATATACACCAGGTTCTCGACGAGAATGGTGAAGCCCGAACCGTTGCCTTGGATATCTCTAAAGCGTTCGACAGAGTATGGCATGCCGGCCTTCTACGGAAACTGCGAAGCTACGGCATAACTGGACTTTTGTTGGACTTAATGCAGTCATTCCTCCGCACTGAAGGTGGTATTAAACGGACATGCCTCCCAGAACTACCCGACATACGCGGGTGTCCCCCAAGGCTCTATCCTACTCTCTTTCTAATCTACATCAATGATCTCCCCGATGCCATGACATTCCAAGTAGGCATGTACACCGATGACACCACAGTCTACTCTCGCCTCAATGAAAAATCTGGTGTTGGTGACCAGGCGAACCTCGCCGCCGAGCTTGAAAAGGGCCTCCGATCTGTGGTGAATTGGGGTAAGAAATGGCTCGTAAAATTCAATTCTTCCAAAACGAAGCTGCTGTCAATTAACCACCACAGACAACCGCACCTCCCGCCCATTAACATGGAACAGGCTTGCCTCCCAGAGAGGAAACCACTACGCCTGCTTGGCCTCACACTCTCAGCGGACCTCAAGTGGAATGGCTACGTTGAATACGTTGAATCCATTGCTAAATCCGCTGCTATGAAAGTCAGTTCTCTGTGCAGGGCCCGGAAATTCTTTCCGTCTAAATCTATCCTGCACATATATAAATCTACCGTCCGCTCGTGTATTGAATACTGCTGCCACATCTGGTCGGGTGCCCCTGCTATTCTCCTCGGGGTTCTTAACAAAATACAGCGGAGAATCTGTAATGTGATCGATAACGACTTAACTGACCGCCTGCAGTCACTCTCTCACCGGCGTGACGTGGTTTCCCTCTGCCTCTTCTATCAATACTTTCACGGCTTCTGCTCTGATGAACTTAAATCACTAGTGTCCCCTAGGTGTGAATTTGCACGAGATACTATATCAGCAACTAGGTCCCACCCTTTTACAGTGAAACCGATGAAATGTAACCGCAATTTCTACTCCAACAGCTTCTTTTCTCGCACTTCCCGCCTGTGGAATTCCCTTCCGCATGCTTGCTTCCCCGACGACTACAACCTCCAGAAGTTTAAATGTAAGGTCAAAAGACACCTCCTAACGCACTAACTCGCACCCATTCTCTCCAACAATCTCCCTATGTATATCCTAACTCGTCTATCACCCTCTTCCTGACACTTCCTATATCCAATTGCTCTACGTAACCACCTGCGCTATAGTGGCAGTGGAATGCCTTGCTTGGGGTGATATGATTAAAAAAATGATTCGTGTAAAACTTTTTTCATCTTTATTTTTATATTTATAATATTTTATATATTATTTTATTCTATGTTTTTATAAATTTTATTAATTTTATATAAATTTTATTTTTAATTTAAATCTATTTTTATATTTAAATTATGTGTCAAGGTTTTTCGTAAAAAGTTGTTTTTCTAAAACCTTCATCCCATTTATTTAAACCAAAAGCCGCTACGATTTATTTGTCAACACGTCTGTTAACGTTTCTATGGAGATGAGTTTTTCCCCTTTTTTGCTTTTTTCTTCTTTTTTAGCTTACTTCCCTGTCAACCACCCCTTCCCACTTCTTTTACTTCTTTCTTTCCTTTAACTTTCCCCTTCCATTTCTTAAAGCCAGACACGACTAAATTTTTATTTACAACTCTTAACTCAGTTTAAAAGGAAGTTTTCCAAAAGTCTAAAAATAGTCTAAATTCTGTCTACTTTCTTATTAATCCCACCCCTTTCATTTTTCTGTGATGTATATATTTTTTAAAATTCCGCCGGTAAAATATCTTGGTTTATTTTTAAATAAAAGTGTTGCCAATGATGCGTGAAATTTCTCGTAGGGATTTTATGTAGAAATGGCCATACAACTGATTTGAACATCGAAAATTTTATTTTATAATTGGCTCTGTAATTAATTACATTGAGTCCTCCACCTTGATCAGTTTTAATGTTAATGTAATTAATATTAATTAGGATCGGGTCATTGAGATTTACCTTCCTGATTTTCCTTTTGGATTAAAGTTTTATATTATATATATATATATATATATATATATATATATATATATATATATATATATCAGATTTATAATTACGGGCATATCCTATGATTCGGTATTAAAAACAGAAGAAATGTTTCTATTATCCACGTAAGTGTGTGTGTATGCGTTTCATTTATTTAGTTTTTCTTATATGTTTCTTGCACGATAAGACGTACATACGAATACATACATATATATATATATATATATATATATATATATATATATATATACTTATTTATACTTATATATATATATATATAAGTATAAATAAATATATATCTATATATCTATATGGATATATATATCTGTGTGTGTGTGTGTGTGTGTGTGAGTATTCGTATACACACATCAACATATATATACATATTAATCAAATGCGAATAGAAAAATCCACAATGATGTATAACAGAGCAAAACTATACATTAATAAATATGCATATAATCCTACCTTCTACTCACGTTTTGGAGTTTTATGCATTTTTCAGCAATCATGGGCTGCTTGCCATAAAAATGCATGAAACTCCGAGTCGGGCGTATAACGTAGGATATATATATATATACATATTTACCTCCCTAACTATATATATATATATATATATATATATATATATATATATTTGTGTGTTTCAAAGAACGTTCACTTGAAAATACAGAAGTAGCCTTTATATAAA
The DNA here is from genome assembly GCA_037127315.1 of Ascarosepion bandense. Classification (NCBI taxonomy): domain Eukaryota; kingdom Metazoa; phylum Mollusca; class Cephalopoda; order Sepiida; family Sepiidae; genus Ascarosepion; species Ascarosepion bandense. Next base: position 2,203,513 of record JBBBDQ010029090.1, read on the forward strand.
ATATCCATTTGTAGTGATGTTAGAACATACTTATATTAGAAATTATATATATATATATATATATATATATATATATGCTTTGAGATTTGAAAAAGAAATCACTCGACCGGCGGTCGAGAGCAAGTGAAACTCTACTCGCCCCAAAATCGACCATTTCCATTTTCTTAATAGGCCCCTTAGTCACTTTACGGAAACAGCAAGATCAGGCTACATGTATAATACCAAAGAGTTCAATAGTGTCATTGCAGGTCATCCTGAGTGACTTGTGAATTTTCATTGGTATAATTTTGTGTTGTAAAAGGAATCAAATTTCCTTTTTCTATATTTGAAGTGACACGTTTAATTGCGAGATTTTTAGTTGACCGCGGGCGAGTAAATTAATAAACTTTAATTAATCGCCTAATTAAATTTTTAATCGACTGAGTCGATCGGGCGAATGAAATCTCAAAGTCTATATATATACATATATATATATATATATATATATATATATATATATATGTGTGTGTGTGTGTGTGTGTGTGTGTGTGTGCTGTGCCAATAATTACATGAGAACAACCATTAAAAATAAAAATAAAATTTATTATTATTATTATTGTTATGTAGCAGGTACACGAGTTTGCGTAGACAAACCCATATATTTAAAAAATATAATATAATGTCTACCAGACTAGATATTTTACTGTATAAAAACATGAATTTCTAATCAAATACTTTTTCCCCACTTATATAACATTCATATTAAAAAAATACTCTTGGATTAAAAGAATCAGTCAGTTGCATAAATGCATGCAATTACACAAATTCTAAATGGATTCCTGCATCCGACATAATTTATTTTCTCTAAATCTTACGTTTAGTGAGTAGATGTGTTTGAGATTTTATTTTTGTATGTTTTTTTGTTTTGTTTTGTTTTTTCACCAATTTAATTAATTTCGACCGACCGAGTAAGATTAGTTCTGCAAGCATTATCCATCTCAAGACAGGTGTTGAAGGTGTAGACAGTTTTCAACCAGGAAAACCCACTCCTATTAAAACGAGCATTTACCGATTTGACCAAAGGAAACAATTTTGATTGAACAAAATCGGGCGATACATGTTTATTTACTAAGACTTTTCGATCTATATCATATATTTGTAAAATTAAAACCAATATTGCCAAAATGACGCGCAAATATTATATTGAATCAATTGCTACATCTGTTACAATAAACCTTATTTAACAGTATTGTGCTAAGCAATCTATCGCTCCAAAACATATATTAAACATTTAGCTGTTTACCATTCGGTCATAATATACATATTGATGACAAATATGATGTGGTAACTCTGCTATTTATTTAGTGATTTTTGATAAAATACAAAGAAGTATCTATAATGTTATCGGTTCTGAACTGACACCTCGGCTTCAAATACATTTTCCACGCCTTAATTTTGATTACCTGTCTATTTTGTATAGTTATTTTCATGTTAATCGTTATTTCCTCTATAGCACCTAAACTTTATGAGTAAGATTTTGGATTTAAAATAAAACATTTTAATGTTGAAATTACTAGCTCCATCCTTAAGTTCTATAAAGAAATTTCATCTCTCATTCATTTCGTTTGAGGAAATGTCTTCCGGATTCTTGCTTTCCAGTTAAATTTGTCAGAAAAAATAAATTAAATTTCTATTTTTAATTCGTACTATTTTATTTTACTTTTACTCTGATATTATTTCACACTTAGTAACTTTTAGAGTGTTTGTCTCGTTATTGTTTCGTTTTGAGTAATATGATTTAAAAAATATTTTCAGCAATATAACTCTTCAAAATTTGGGAAAATATAGTGAAATCACAAAATAAGTTGTTTTAGACATGAACTAACTATTCATTTGGATAATTGGAAATAATAGTATCGTATCCTCTGATCTTTTTCATGTTTAATTGATTAACCATCATGGAATTTCTTGATTCTTTATTAATTATCGGTGCTATATTTTTGTCGTTTCACTGAAACTAGGAATATATTGTCTGGGTCTGATTTAATATTCCTTTACTAAACAGTACTAAATAAGAAAAAAATGTGCTAACCATTGATATAATCAGTAAAAAATAAGATTCTACTCAAGTAGATTAAATAAATAGTTCTATTAATTTTCACAAGATTACTCGGATCGAATAGATGAAAATGATAATAAGAACAAGAACGGGTGTAAATAAGTTTAATAACGATAACTCCTCATTCAAAATATTCAGATTAAATAATATATTTTTCAAAAGTAATTTACTTCATATGAACTTGGAGAACTAAGAATAATAATATTGGTTTTAATCAGACTCTCAATTTTTTTTATTTATTAGAACATGTTAGCAGGAGATTGTGGAGGATTTTTTTCCTTTAAAAGCGGCTAATCTCATTCTTATATTAATGAAACTAATTCCATGAATATTTTGTGTTATTTCGGATGATGAAACTTTTTATGCATACAGAAATAATTGAACGGTAGCTGAAGAATCGATCGGCTGGAACGTTATTTCAACTTCAAAAACATACAATAGAGTTTTTTGAATGGTTAAACATGTTATACATAATAACAGTGAAGCTTATAGAATATGACTTTTCATTAAATGTTTTTCATGGGTAGAAACAGGTTAATAATCCTTTCTGTAAATCTGAACAGCAAAGGATACATGGTCCAGTGCATAAAATGTTGATTTTAGTGATCCTAAAAGTGACTTGATCTAAAGTGTTGTAAGTTCAATCACCAGAAGAGAGAACAGAAACTTGGAGAGTTGAGTTATTAAAGGAAATTAACTGAAATTGAGATATTCGAACAGTGCATGGAACGTGAAATTAGGACAATTTACCTGCTTGAGCTAAATAAAGGTGTTCGGTTCAAAATTCTAACACATATACAATAATCTCAACAATATGAATATATCATAAAGTTAAGGACAACTATTCCAACGATGGAAATAATGTAAACCCAATGTTATATAGACGTTTCTGTTTAAGGTTTATGAGTAGTTAAATCATAGACTAGTATGCAAGAAGCTCATAGGGAATACATTGAAGGCTTAAGAATAAACCAGACATTACCAGACATCATTGCTTAAATTATACGAAGAACCGTGTAGTGTATCATACAACATTTACTTTTAATCAAAGTGGAGGTATGGTATTGTAATAGTTATTTACGAGTATAAGATAAAATTATTGCTGATATCGATTGGGATAATGGAACAAATTAATGATGATAAAACATTTTCAATTAATAAAAGTGTATTTCGATAAATCTAGGGAAATGTTGATGAAGAATGAGTGAGATGGAATCTGACTGCCTTATATAACCTTGTGGGAATTCTTCGAAGCTCGAGTCTCATTCTCTGCGATTTGCCACTTAGAAATCTACCCTCCAGGTCACCTTTTAAGCAGCATCCCAATCCTTCAATTCGAAATCGTGACCGAAAGGAACATTTACCTTTTGATGCGTGACTTTCATATGTAATTCTCGATAAAGAACAAGGTTAAGGGCAAATATAACATTTTTTGCGCTGTCTTTCACAAAATCTTCAACTTTCTTTTGTATTCAATATTTGCAGATATGAACAAAAATCACGCACGATTGCCCACTTCTTATAACTCTTTATTCCACTTCCCTTGGATACATGCATACATCTATCTATCTATCTATCTATCTATCTATCTATCTATCTATCTATCTATCTATCTATCTATCTATCTATCTTTGTCTAGCGTCTAATGCTCTTATCGAAATATTTGTGAACCACTGCTCCGGTTAAATGGAGAAGTACGGCCTAACATCATCCAGTGGCTACTCGTGCTCAGCCGGCTTATGATTGGATAAAAGTCAGTAATTCGTGACTTTACAACACTAAACAAAGATCAGGTACTGTCAAAGATTTGGCGTAAAAACAGACACCTTCCAAATCGGTAAACCAAAATATCTCTTTTTGCGCACGGCATTGACATTATATAGCAAATATGTTAAGTAACGATACTCGAAATAAGTGGATGGCTAAATATTGAAATAATCTTACTACGTTTCTCTCTGAACACAAAGAGAAAGTTACATTTTTGTTGATCTTCTTGATTTATCTGTTGTTACTTTTCAATTTATTTGTCATTCAGTCAGCAGTTAACTCTAATAAAAATGTCTTCTGTTTTTAATACAGAATCATAGAATATGCACGTAATGATAAAATATTACGAACAAAACCACTTTAAAACTGATCATAACTTGAGAAAATAGTCAACTTTTTACGAAGTTTTGTTTTTTATTAGCTATCCTAGTCACTAAGGTAATTGGCGTATTTATTTATTTTGGTAGGGGTCAGGGTTCGATCAGCTATTGTTCGCTTATTATTACAGGAAGTGTTATTCATTTTCCCAAAAACCGACTCTGTGTCGAACAGAATCCCGTGTTGATACTTTTCCTAAAACTCCAATCTTAACTTCTTTAAGTTCAGAGTCAAGCGTTATCTATCCTCCATATCCTGATAACTTTTATTTTCTATTTCATCATGTTTCATTTACCAAAATAGTGGGTTAGTAAGTACCTGATATATCTTTCCTTCTATAACTATATCTCTTTTCTGGGAATACCAGCGAATGTGTTGTTATATTTTCTGTGATATTCTAAGATAGTGAGTAGTCCTTTTTATATCGACAAATCACAGAAACTTCATCATGTGATTTGATGTAAAATTATAACTAGTAATATTATTAGAAGCATATATGATAATTATTCGGGAATATATATATATATATATATATATATATATATATATATATATATTCTTATTTAAAAAATATTTTCATATTAATGTTTGTTTTTATATTGATTCATTTTTTTTATTTCTGACACATTTGACGAGTATCTTAGTCTTGAAGTCCATGACTTCAATCTCTGACATTTGCTATTATCCTTCTACCAGTCTAGTAGTCGTTGAGAGTGATTCATAATTTTACAAATTGTAGTGTGGATCTACGAGTATTCTAGACATGGGACCATATTCTAGATCTACCATAGGATTAGGACTTGTGCCAACAGAACAAAAGCGCCATTAGCAAATGCAATTCCTCTTGCATACCAAAAGAACCATTATTTTTCCTTACATCTTATTAACCGACACTACTTTATTTCTTTGAAAAACAACACTTCTGTCATTTGAGTTGCCTTCTAGTTTTAGTATTCTTCTATCTAAGGATTTCATCTTAAAAAAACTTTCTGCACTGTTATGAACAAAAATGCTTTAAAATGTATATATATATTTTTCACATCATCATCATCATCATCATCATATTATTATTATTATTATTATTATGTCATTTTTCGTCATATTTCGATTTCTGCTTTGGTCTCACTACCAACCAAGTCTGCGGGGAGACCTAAGGCAAGTAGTGGCGTGTTGTTATGGCTCCATTTCATGTTTTTCTATCTTCCCTATCATCCCCAGCATTACATAGATAACGTTTTCCTTAGTGTGTGGGCTGTACTTAATAAGACAATTTTTTGTATATCTCTTAAGCTGGGGTTTCCAGGGATTCTTTCAATGTGTTGCTTTGTTCCATTTTTTATCATTCCAAGTGCACCTACTATCACTGGCACAATTCTTGTTTTCAATTTCCACATTTTTTCTATTTCAATTTCCAGGTCTTTATATTTTGACAGTTTTTCAAATTCCTTGATTGCTATGTTACAATCCGCTGGACAAGCCGAATCAATTAATAGACAAGTTTTCTCCTTCTGGTTTTTAATAATAATGTCTGGCCTGTTTGCTTCAATTTTTCTGTCTGTGTAGATGGTGTAATCCCATAGAATGGTTACATCTTCTATTTCTGTAACCGGTGCTGGGTGATGTTCATACCAGTGTTTGCCTACAGCTTTTCCATAATGTTTGCATATTGCCCAGTGTAAATATTGCCCAACTCTATCGTGGCGATTTTTATATTCGTTTGGGGCAAGCACAGAACAGCCTGAGATTAGGTGGTCTATTGTTTCTTGGTGTTTATCACAAAACCTGCATTTTGGATCCATATTATTATGCATAATATTTGCCTGAAAGTTTCTCGTGAAAAGACTTTGGTCTTGTGCTGCAAGAATAAAGCCTTCAGTTTCGGGCTTTAATCCAGATGCACGTAACCATCGATGAGTATTAACTTTGTCAACATTGGATTTATTGGCACGTACTGGATATTGGCCATGCAGAGGTTTGTCTTGCCAGCGCTGTTTCATCTGTTCAAGTAATTCTTCTTCTTCTTCTTCTTCTTCTTCTTCTTCTTATTATTATTATTATTATTATTATTATTATTATTATTATTTTTATTTTTATTATTATTATGTCATTTTTCATTATAAATCGATTTCAGCTATGGTCGCACTAACTACCAAGGCTGCAGGAAGAACTAAAGCAGGTCTTGGAGTGTTGTTATGGCTCCATTTCATGTTTTTTCATATCTCCCTAGCGTTATATCGACAAAGTTCTCCGTAGTGTGTGCGCTGTACTTAACAAAACATTTTTGTATATCTCTTAAGCTTCAATCTTTCTGTCATTATAGATGATGTAATCCCATAAAATGTTAATATTTTCTGTTTCTGTAACCGGTGCTGGGTGATGTTCATACCAGTATTTGTTTACATATTTTCCATAGTGTTTGCACATTGTCCAGTGTAAATATTGTCGCAATCTATCGTGACGGTTTTTATTTTCATTTGGGGAAAGTACAGAACATCCTGAGATTAGATGGACAATTGTTTCTTGCTATTTATCACAGAACCTGCATTTTGGATCCACATATTTATGCATAATATTTGCCTGAAAGTTCCTAGTGAAAAAACTTTGGTCTTGCGCAGTCTTCAGTTTCAGACTTTAATCCAGATGCACGTAACCGTCGACGAGTATTAACTTTATCAACATTTGGCTTACTAGCATGTTCTGGATATTGGCCATGCAAAGCTTTTTCTTGCCAGCGTTGTTTCATCTGTTCAAGAGCTTTATGCATGGCTTTCTCTTTCATATTTTTTGCGGCAATAGCTGATTATTGTCTTCTGTTTGCTTTTCGTTGAATATTTTTCTTTCTGTTTTCATGTTGTTTTACTAATTGTATTATCCAGTCTTTTGATGTTTCTATGTATGTTAGTAAGCCAATAGTTGTTGTCTTGTATGAAAATTCTAGCTGAATATGACCTCTTCCTCCATTTTACGGGGTATGTATAGGCAGTCTACATCAGCCTTTGAATGATGCATCTTATGCTTAGAAAGGAGCTTTCTGGTGTTAGAATCCATTCGTCTGATGTCGTTTAGAATCCAGTTTAAGATGTTGAAGCTATTTTGGAACACTGGGATGGCAAGGTTAGAAATGGCCATAATTCTATTCTGAGAATTCAATTCAGTTTTTAATATCAGTCGTAGCCTTCTGTAGTACTCTTTACGCACTACTTCTTTCATTCTTTATGGTGAATTCTTTCACTATCATTTACACCTATGTATTTATATGCTTCTTCTTGCTCTCAGTCTTTTATTGTTACAGTATGGTCTAAGCTAATTGAGGATGTTTGCTGTAGTGATCATCGTAATACAGTAGCTTTAGTACATTTATTCAAATTGAATTTCTTTCCAAATTCTTCACTAAAGCATTTTACAGTTTGCAAAAGACCTTCCAGCTCATTGTCTTTATTAGCATACAAATTTTTCATCCATGTAAAATAGATGGCTTATTTTCTTCTGAGCTATTTTATGGCCAAATTTTGTCTTGTTAAGTTGATTGGTTAATGCTATTACTGATATGCAAAATAGTAAGAGAGACAAAGAGTCACCTTGAAATAGACCTCCCTTCATGTTTATTTCACCAGAATTACAGGTTTCATTTATATGATTGATTGATGTAAACGGTTATTTTCCATATTGACATACATTGTTTGATGAAATTGTTGATGACGGGTGATATCATGCACATATTTAAAGATCTTTAACATCCAGGAATGTGGTACACTATCGAATGTCTTACGATAATCTATCCATGTAGTACTAAGATTTTTCGTTGCATTGAAGCAGTTTTCAAATGTCATACTATTATTAAATAATTGGTCTTTACATCCGTAATAGCCACGTTTGCACCCTTTTTGTTCAAACGGTATTATTATTATTATTATTTTGTATTTCTGATGCATATACATTTTCTTCCGGATCGAGACCTAATGTCAGAATAGGCTTCATGACATATTCCATAGACAAAGCTTTTGTAATATGTGACCTGTACTCTTGAGTACATATATTTGCAATGCTTTAATGTTTGAGTTACCAGGAATCTCTTCAATGCTTCTATCAGAAAATTTTCAAATCAGTCCGAGGACTCAAACAAGAACTGGTTTCATTGATGTTTTCATGTGCCACAGTTCTTAGATTTTCACTTCAAGATCCTTGTATTTTGATAGTATTTTCAATAATCTTCAAAAGTACATTTGAACAGATTTCCATGTCAATGAGAATTAAGGTTTTGTGTCTTTGAGCGGAAGATCTGGATGTTTATCTTTAATTGTTCTGTTTATGTGTATTGTATATTTCCATAAAATTGTTACAGATGCTAACCGTGATTGGGTGGTGTTCATACCAATTTCTTGCAATTTTCATTCCGTAAAACTTACAGATTTTCTAATGCAGATATTGGCCCACTCTTTCATGCTAATACCGTGCAAACCTGACACAAAATGGCCAATTGTTTCTGGATACTTATAGCAATATCTTTTTTGGAAAACTAAATTTTTCAGTATGTGTGCTTGGTAATTTCGATTTAGCAAGATTATAATCTTCGGCCTCACTTTTTAGCCCTGCTCTACGTAGTCACTGATAAGCACGGGGATTCTCTCTCTCAACTTGTTTGTCAGAATATTTACCGTGAAGTTGTTTATTTTACCATCATTTCTGTATCTGGAATATTGCATTTGCTTTGTTTTCTTTTTCTTAATGTTTTCTTTGTCACTCTTTATTATTGTTATTATTATTATTATTATTATTATTAATATTATTATTATTATTATTATTATTATTATTATTATTTGTTATTGATGTATCCCTTTGCCATATAGCTATTTTAAGCACCTAATTATCTAAACCCGCCACCCTGGTGTCTATTAGTAATCACAAGATGCGAAGAACTTCCAAGGTATCCTGTGTAGCAGAATAATTTCTGGAAATAGTCCCCACGGTGCCAGCCGCAAAATGACATAGCCGACATTAATTCTTGGTATATTTCTCAGATTTACCTTGTCTGGTTACTGTATTTTCCTCTGCTCTGCCTTGAGGTTCTTATGCCAACGGAACAAAACGTCTAGCGAGATGCATTCATGACGACGATTGTGCACAAGTGTGATATTAATGTGATATATCTCCAAACTCGTGTCAATCAAAATAGTTTATTAGTAGTAGTAGTGAGTATTTTTTATTTCTTTATATATCCCCAGTCATTTCACTCTCTGTATCAATTTTTTCGTATAATGTAAATGGAGTGTCAATGAGTGTCAAAATATTTTATATTTCTCTTCATGTCTTTTGAGGACGATTTTTAAATCCACTATGTAACAGTGTTTCTCTCATCAACGTTCTACTTTCGTCTTATATTTTCCTGCTTATTATTTTCCGTTATTTTTATCTGTCTGCTTACGCCCTGAGTAGAAAGCGTTCCATTATTTCAAACACGTTTTAACAGTTATTTTACTGTTTCTTTCTTTCTTTTATTTTTTTTATCAAACAAAATAATAGAGCCGGATAAAATCACCGGGATATATTTAGTCGCGTATTAACGCAAGAAGAGCCGGAATATGTATACTGTCCATTGTTATTCATCAATTACAATATTGTTTACATTTCTTTTAACTCCTGGGCTTTTCAGACTTAAGCTACATGACTATGTCTGTTCTTGTGAAATGTGCTGAAGCCGTTTCCCGTTGATTTCTCTACAGTCGGTTTTCTATTCAGAGTTACTCTCTATATTTACCAGTGCAGAAACGATAATTACTACAACTTGAGTAATCTGTTATACTACAAAGTAGGTTAAACTCAACTGATTGTTTTCTTTATGTAATTACTTCGAAGGGAATGCAACGACCGTAGCTACAATCTGAACGCAGTTCACCGATTCCGATTCCATTCTAAAGTCACTAACCGTTATGTCACTGCATTTCAGAAAGAAGTTTTAAAATTCGTTTCAGTGAACACTACTTTAGAAAATTAATGATTGTTTTATTTACATGGATGGCAAAAATCTAAATTACCAATATCAAATTATGCGGTGATTTTATGGACATAATGAATATACTTGGGTCATTATATATATATATATATATATATATATATATATATATATATATATATATGTAAGTGAAGTGTTTATATTCCATTAAATACTGTAATATAAGATAAAGTATATATATATATATATATACTTTATCTTATATTACAGTATTTAATGGAATATAAACACTTCACTTTTTATATTTAGTAATATATTTTTTATGGAAAATCGAAAAACAACTATTGTTAATCTCCCATGCGTTAGTATATTAGCAAATTGAAGTTCTTATATAAAACAATGATTCAATCCTTTCCAGTAGCGTTTAATTCTCGCTTTTGATACTATACTTATGCAGGAAATATGTATGCCTAATACATAGAAAAATAGATTATTTTATTATATATTTTGTTAAAAAGAGGAGATTTAATTGAATCAAATACATTATTTGTGATATCTTAAAAACATTTTAATTATTGAAGCATTTAATGAAATGCCTTTTCAGATATTATAAATTTTATTCTTTCTTTTATTCACTCTCTTCCAAGGTGTGAGCAAACTGAAGGATAACAAAATTAGTCACGTAGATAAATTTATATTTCTGATTATTATAACAGGCAATAGAAAATATTATAAAAAATCTTAACACATAAGAAGAGTAAAAAACCTAGAAGAATTAAAATATACGAAAATGTTTTTAGATACAAAGAAATGAAAGGCGTACTGATGTGCAATCTATTTTAAATCTTCAATTCAAATTATTGCTGGACAATATCCTCACGGATGAAGAAGAATCTAAAAGGAGAAAAAATGTCGTTCTGTGTATACTGAGCATACCAAGGACGAATCATGCAACAAAGTGCTGATAATAATGAAGGAGATGTACTGAAATTTTTGAGGGACATAAAGTGGAAAGATGTTTTGCTAAAATAACATTCACAAAAAAAACCCACTGAAAACAGCGATACTTACCTGATTAGAGATCAAAATATTATCAACACTTACAGCTTATTTTTATTCTCTACATGTATATATGATTTTCCTGTCTTTATATACTATACACCACTTAATTCAGAAAAATGTAACTACTGAAAATTGATATCAATATATCAATATATCATATTATCTGATCGACATCTCACTAAAGAAATATCATTCCATTTAGGTTGACAACATCCAAAACCACCCGTATGGAGCACTTAATCGTAACTGAACACAGAAGGGATTAGCTAACAGACAAAAGCATTTACCATTCTTTAAAATCAGTTCATTGGCCATCTTGGTGTGACCAAAATTCAGACACTCGTGTTGTGTTGGGAGTTCTGTTTTGTTTGAATTATTCTTAAAGTAAGGCTTTTTTTTTCTGCTTAATTTTAAATTTTAAGCTTTTCATGTTTAATTGGTTTTCTTTAATTCAATTCTTGATTTCAGCAGATATCTCTTGACTGTTCCTTTCTTTCTTTCTTTCTTTCTTTCTTTCTTTCTTTCTCTTTCATCAGCCATATATTAGTCTGTCTACTTTCTTCCCCTCTGCTATCCGTAATTTGACTCCCATTGGCCATCTTGGTGTGACCAAAATTCAGACACTCGTGTTGTGTTGGGGTTCTGTTTTGTTTGAAATATTCTTAAAGTAAGGCTTTTTTTTTCTGCCTAATTTTAAATTTTAAGCTTTTCATGTTTAATTGGTTTTCTTTAATTTAATTCTTGATTTTAGCAGATATCTCTTGACTGGACTTTTACTAAGTTAAAACTTAGTAATCCACCGCCATGTTTTTTTTTTCAATTGGAGTAGATAGATCTATCTATCGCCCGGTTCACACTCCACCCATGTCTATTGAACAGGTTAAGAGGCTCATCACTTGTTCCCTGCTTAGGATGTGCTTTCCGGCTTTCTCTTTTCCGATCTTGTCACTATTACGTAGCCCCCTGCACATCAGTGGCGTTACTGCCTTGCTCGGGGTGATACGATTAAAAAAAAAATTTTGCATACTTTATTCTTGTAATGTAGAAATCCTTAATTTTGATAAATCCTTTCCTTTTTATTTTGATTCTTTTACGTTAATTTTAGTTTTACAATTTTACGAGATTCTTTTCTCTTTTCTATTCCTAATTTATCTTATTTTCTTTTATTTCTTTTCTCTTCTATTTATTCAATGTGATATTTTTATGTTTTCTGTGTTTCGTTTCATATTAGAATTTGTATTTATTTCTGAGATGAGTAATTTTTAAATAAGTTTGAAATTATTTCGAACTATTGTACTCATCTTGTTTGAAATTATTAATTTCTTTCATTTTTCATATCTCTCACTTGATTTTTTTCAGTGATTATTTTCTTCACATTTTGGTATTTATTTATTTATTCAATGTACTACGTTTTTTTTTTTTGCTAGTTTATTCTGCTATTTCTTTATTTTAAGAAATCGATTCGATCATTTTATCATTACTTCATTTTATCTTTTCATTACACTGTTAATTCGGTTATTCTTTTAGAATATTCATTCAATATTCGCGCATTTTTAAAAATTTATACTGTATTTTTTATTACTTCATTGTCTTATTTGATTTTTCATTTCACCTATTTCTTCAAATTAGAAAGAAAGATCCCAGTCAGTATAGGAAAGAGAGATAACTGTAAGCGATCATATTTCTACAAGTTTCCCTGTTATTTTGTGGTTGTTATAAATTTTGCCGTTTGAAAGAATGTTGTTTTTTGTTATCTCTCTTGTTCCGACAGCATTTTACTCAAGCTCTCAACGTAAATTATGTGCTGTTTTCCTGTTTCTTTAGGGGATTGTAAAAACTATTTTCCTGAAAAATAGTTTTAATTGTAAAGATGAACTCACTTAGGCTGAATATGGCTTCGATTTGTCCAAGTAGTATATATACACACGGTGATAGCTAGAGAGGAATGAGAAGAATTAGTGATAGCTAGACAGAATGTGCTAAATATTCTGACTACAGAATTTATCAAGACTGTGTCAACACTAAGTAGCATTATATTTCTTGTTTGAGTAATACAATGCAACGAAAATATTAGACAGGCGAGGAGGATTCGAATTATCACGAATAAAATGTTGTTTTTTTTCCTTTCGCTTAGCATAAATACCTGGCGAAAAATTTTTAGAATTCATTTGTGGGGTTCTTATATAAAAAATTTACAGAATTCATTTGAAGGGGTTCTTATATATTTGTACCGTGACACAGGAGTCAATAAACTTCGTGTCTGTATGATAATAGTGCTATAAGAAAAAGTTAATGACTACAGGTACGAACATAAAACACGAAATAATAATTAGAGATAATTGCTCTGTAACAGCAGGGATTCCAGAATATATTATTGCAATGAAGGCAACAGATACTGGAAAAGAAAGCATAAGCAATACGTCAATTTCTTTTCCAACAGACTTAGCCGCTGACCCAGTTAGAGAATTTACTATGACTCAGATGGAAACATTAGGTTTATATCGTACCTGAGAAGTTTCGAGGCCATTTTCATAGAAGAATATACAGAAAAAGATAAAATGAATGTATATCTTCTGTTTCGAAAATTGTGCCCCGCTGTAGATTAAAACTATGTAAATTTCATTTTGTCAAAAATTCCAAGAACATTGTTATTTAATGAGACAGTATCGATATTATCATAAATGTTAGAATAGAATTAATTGTCATACATTTTATTAGCGCATGAATCTTCCTTAAGGCGAAGATGAAGATTTAGTCACATATGCTAGTAAAGTCAAACATCAGTGTAAAAAATGGAAATTGAATTAACTAATCCCAGACAGATTTAACTGTCTACTCATCGTTAAATGGCTAACATCAAGCAACGATGAGATTTCACTTGGACGGTGGTAACGATATTACAATTATTGATGAACAAACATGGAACTGAACTGGTAAACCTAACTTGAATAAAAGCAACAATGTAGCAAAGTGAATACCAGAAAATAAATTAATTTTTCTCGAGAAAATTTCGTGTAACATAGCACTTGTCGGTAAATATAAAATAGCACATGTTTACGTATGAAAAATTCTAACTTTAATTTACTAGGCGTCGATTGGTTTGAATTATCTAAACTATGGAATTGGTTGATTAATTCATTTTGTGACAAAGATAATAGTGTTTTCAAAGAAAACATACATTAAAGAATCGCAGACTAAGCTAAAAATATATTTCCTATTATTTCCCCTGAGAAGTTAGGAAATTTTTAAAAATCGAAGGTTTTTTTTTTTGCACTAAAAAAAGGTGATACCAGTTTTTAAGTCTAAAATGCTAAAACCTTATTTGGCGTAACGTCTACTAACACTAAACTTAATAGGTTAGATTACCGTAGGTCTATTGAAAAAATACATTATTCAGAATAGGCCACGACAGCGGTTTCTGTTAGTAAGAAAAATATTACGATTCTTTTATCAGCAGATTTTTCACCTGGGTTGAATGACTGCATTCCACCGAATATATATCACCTACCAACTCCATAGGATATATTTGCATAATTAAATGGTGGAAAATTGTTTTCAAATATTTACCTGTCTGAAGCACATCTTTAAATTGATGTGGATAACGATGCCAGAATATTTAACTCTAGTTAGAAAGGAGCAAGAGAAGGATGGTAATACAGGTGTGATGACAGTTGCAAAGGTGGAGAGAAAGAAAAGGATATACAGGGTGGTGAAGAAAGAACTAGAGTCAAGTAGTTAAGTGATGAGTATTGACATTGCATTTAAATTCCTGGAGGTTGTAGCTGTCAGGAAATCAAGAATAAGGAAGCGAGTTCCACAGGCGGAAAGTGCGAGAGAAGAAGATAAAAGAGTAGAATTGTCGTCTGCATTTGGTTAATCAAAATGTGAATGGGTGGGACCCAGTTGCCAATCTGGTTGCACGAGTAAACACCTGTTGCAGAGGCACCAGTGACTTAAGTTCATCTGAGCAGAAGCCATGAAAGTATTTATCGAACAGACAAAGGGAGGCCTCATCTCGTCGGTGGGGAAGTGGCTGTAGTCGAGCCGCCAAATCTGTACCTATCCCATTACTGATTATCCTTTGAAGCCTGTCAAGAACATTGAGGTAAACAGCACGGGCGACTGACCATATATGGCAGCAGTATTCCATTCACTGACGAATTGTTGATTTGTATATATGCAGGATGGATTCAGGCAGGAAAAACCCCGCCCGACACAGTGACCCAACCTTCAATACAGAAAAACGCTAAAATCAAACTGAAAATAAGCGCATGCTATAATTTTTATTTAATTAAATTTCACTGGGAATTATTAGTATAACATTCTATATTGAACATTAATATTATTTTATTTGGTTATTACAAAAGTATTCTCACTTATACTGCAAACAGAATACAGTGTTGAGCTACGATTTTATTGAACTATGATTAACTAGATAAAATTTCTATCCTCAAATCTCTGAACACGTGGATGGCTTGTCCAGATTTATATCGAAAATTAAAGAAGATTTTGCTGATACTGTTACTGATTCGCTGAAATTGGAAAACGAATTTAAAAATAAAAAATAAAAAAATTATAATAAATAAAAATGATAATAAATAAAACATAATAATAATAATAATAATAATAATAATAATAATAATAATAATAATAACTAAAACTAAAATTAACCCTGGTAACAAAAATGCATCATTTTCAATTTGTGATGAAGTTGTTTTGTAGGCGGAAGGTTTATCAATTCCGTTATCCCTACAAATAAGATCTTGAAACAATTCAGAAGCTATCTTATACACCAAAGCTAGACAAATATATTTGAAATATAGTTAGAAGGTGTAATAGTTGTAATTCAGCTAAAAAACTATAAATTATATAAATTATGTTAAATCGTGTGCAAGAATACATATGGATTTTACGGGATCACTAAATGATTCATACTATTTAATTGTGGTCGAGAGTTTCATAAAATTGTCCGAGTTATTGAAGTGTAAACGACCTAATCCAGCAATAAAAGTTACATTTCTACCCAAACTCTTTGCAAAGATTGGAGTACGTGACATTGCCGTATCCGATAATGGAACTGAGTTTACTTCTAAAGAGTTTAAATTTCTACAAAATCCACGCAGTAAAATACTTAAAAACACCGATTTATTATCTGATATCGAATTATCAAGCTGAGCGTGTGCTGACACCTTCAAAAAGGCATAAGGAAAAGATAAAAGCTTGGAAGTTGAAGAAATAGCACTGCATGAATTTTTGAGTGTATATCGAATGATATAAAATTCAGATGCCACCGCGTAAATGTCAACTGCAAAGCTCATGCTTCCAAAGAAAGTGAGATCCGTTCTAGGCAAATTAATGCCTGGGAATAAAAAAAAACATTCAAATGTTTAACTACTAAATCATTTAGATCGACGATAAAGTTTTCTTTAAAATTTTCAAGGCCTCAAAGGAAAAATGGCAGAAAAAAAAACTTATTCAAAGCCTTTTTAGTATAATATACATTGTCAAATGTGAACGCTTTCGATATAGAAGACATATAAATCAGTTGAAGTATAGATATACACAGATTAAACAACCAGTAAAATTTAAGTCACCGATGGACATACATTACGATAGTTTTGAAGTAACTATTACTAAAACCAATATTTCAATACAAAACTAAGATAATCTGATTGAAACGTTGTAAATGGAACCATATAAAAAAGTATCGACTAAAGAAAATGCATATCTAAAATGGGGATAGGTGTTATGAAAATGCAACCAGTTCTCCAGAATATGACTTTGAAGCGTTCAAGAAGCATAAATACTGACACCGGGAAGTAGACTGAATGAAGAATCAGAGTAAGTGAGAACGAGCTGGTAGGGAGCGTTATATTCTAACTGCAGTATTCAGCAAGACTAGGTCAGTCCTAGCGAGAATATATTTCTTGATTCTGTTTTCTTCATTCAATGAAATGAAAACGTAACAAATTCATTTATTTTTACATTTCCACCGACACAAGCACTGGCTACCTATTCAATGGATTTTGAATGATTCCTGTATGCAAACAGTTATTATTACAATTACAGTTTTCTTTATTTCGTGTTTCATCTTATTTAGTTTTTCTCAATTCATCCTTCTTTTTTTTTCCATTAAGTTAAACACTGCATTGCTTTTCTGCCATTTTATCATTCTCCATTGCCTCTTCGATTCTTCACGCATTCTTAATCGTTTTAATTCATAAAACTCTTTCCTTTTGAGTCTATTCATTCTTCATGACCGTTTCTCTCAAGTTGTTTCTGGTCTCTTGATTTCCTATTTATATTTTCCCCATTTTCCATTTCTGTCTCTGTGCTGATTTTTCTCTTTCAATCTTTCCCTCTTAAATTCTATCTCTTCTTTCATTTTCTCGCATTTCACATTCTCTATACCTGGCAGACACAGTATTTTTCCCAACTTTGTGCGCATCTGTGATCCTCCCATTCTTACCCAGCCGGCCAACCGTCAGAGCAGACTTTTCTCCCGGTGCAACCGAGATTAGTTCGTCACTCAGGGGAATCGATTTAATCAACTTTATCAAGCAGCCCACTCGGACCAAAATTATTACGCTACCTACTTTTGCTTTTAACGTGTTTTCTATCCTCTCTGAACGCTGACCTCCCAGAAATCCGCAGGCCTTATCGGCCGTAATTCAGAACTCAGTGGAACAAAAAAATAACACCATAAAACAGACGTAAATAACGGAGGATGAATAAGTCCGTCTTGTAGGCCACAAGTGTAAAGATGTGGCCTGGTTTTGGCAAATTGGGTATTTTTGAGTCAGTTTTTCCCAGGCCATGAGTTGTGAGAAGGATAATGCCGTAATTTACAGTCATTTCATTAACAAGTGACAGATTATAAAGTTTCATCAGTGGGTCGGAAGTCAGCCAGTCACGTTGTCACCGGCGCGCGACTAAATCATGTTAGCTGAACGGACTATAAATTTGCTAAATCGACCAAGACAAAAGAAAACTGCGAGCTGGAATATAATGTCTAAACACACATACATACAAACACACAGTCACACACATATACGCATGTATGCATAGACATCCGTCACGCACACAATATTTGTGTAAATATATATATATATATATATATATATATATATATATATATATATAATTGTTTTTAAAAGCAATGTTGTTTCACTTACATCAAACTTGGAAGTTTCGTAAAAACATTAAATTATCTTCAGGTTTTAGGTGTACTGCTGGAGCCCTATCACTGAAGAGTGAAAATATGATAATTATAGATAATTTTTATGAGAAATATAAATGATTTATATATGAATTATTATCATTATGTCTTCACGAAACTTCGAAGTAGGTATGACTAGAACAATAGAGCTCAGTTTAGTAAAAAAATCATTTCAATTAATTAACGGGGTATGTTGCTATATAACACATTATGTCAAAATTTCTGCTCGCAAAATATGACTCCCCATCAGTAAACTATTGAAATCCATCAATTTTGGCACTAAGTTCCATTACAACTCAATACAACATTTATATATATATATATATATATATATATATATATATATATATATATATATATATATATATATATATTGATTGAGTGAGTGAGTGATTGTGTGATTGAGTGATTGTAACTGAGTAGCAATTTTACATTATATTCTGGTTATAAACTGACAGAGCAATAAATGTTTTTCCTAAATTGTAAATGAACAATTAAAATTAATTAAATTAATATCGCAAATATTTCTCTCTATAATTTTATTAATTATAATTGTTCAATTATAACTTATAATCTAATATTTCTTTAAAAATGTTTTACTAAAATAAATGACCCACACAATACTAATTTGGTTTTCATAACTACAATATACCTCAGTATCCCATAATTACTAATTCTAACCTAAACAATCCAAGCCTTTTAACAGATTAGGTTGTACAAAATCAAATAAAAAAATTAAAAAAATGAAATCCAACCTGCTGTTAAAAAATATTGCCTACCCATTTAAATAATGTATTTTTCTAGCATGTATCTTACCCAGACATATTCAAAGTGTGATGTTTTGACATTATGCTACATTGTTCTCTTTTGCCAACCTGGTTTTGGACTCGTTGTTGCTTTGTATTGAGAAATACTGACACACCTACAATCATATTGTTTAACTTCCTCCAACCACCAATCCTTAAACTTCTAATTACCCATGAATTGATTTCATATTTTCTAAATAAATCATTTTCACCATTTATTTTTACAATATCACCTGAAGAACTATTTTTGAAGCGTGAAAATTTATGTGTATGTAATGTCTTTATGAAACATTGTAATGAAAAAAATTACAAGATTAAGCTCTACTTTGTATTGAGCAAAAGTAATTGCATGAACAATGTATTTTAACTATCTTTTCTTTCACTTATTTATAATATATATATATATATATATATATATATATATATATATATATATATATGTATGTATGTATGTATGTATGCACGTGTGTGCAGTATAATGGTATACGCCCACTCACATATAAATCCACTTCTATATTAATATTTATTTGGTTCTATATTATACATGCATACAATGTCCACGTAGAAATGGAAACAAAAAATAAATAAATAATCGTGGACTAATGAGATAATGATTGTTATTTTATATTAACCCAGAATCAATTTAAAATTGGTAGAATCGGCTGTTATTTTTATCATATCTGAAAATGGGATTAGCAAGCGGAGTTCAAGCTCCTTCCCAATTATTTGCTTTTCCATCACACTTTACTCTTGGAAAAGGCATGAACATGTGGCTTCTTTTTCCAGTGAACAACCAGTATAAAGAAAGATAAATTCAATATTCTTCATAAACCAAAAGGAAAGCACTTCGAAACTTTTCCAAGAACAGTCATGATGATAAATATACAATTAAATGTGAATTATAATAATCATTTCTATGACCAGGATCTAACTCTTTCAAATACATTGCATGCAAAAGTAATTAATATATACACGTGTTCTTGGTTAACAAGTTTTTCTTGTTTTGTAGGTCTAGAAAGGTCAGCCTAAATATTCAAACTCTGAAACACATAAATGCTGTCTTTTCTTACACTCTAGGATTGACTCTACTCGTTTTCAAAATTATATTAACAACACGCTTAAAACACACTTTGTAAGTAAGGGTGCTCTTCAAAATGTCTTGAGGGGCAATACCAGGCAGCTGATCTATCCTCTGATCTAACACTCACAGCAGAATTGGGCTCAAGAATGGTTAACATCATTCCACACACCCAAATGTAAACTAGTACTGATTCCTCTCCACCGAGCAAACTCAAAATCTACACCAGTCCTGATGAATTGCTATACATTCCACGCATAGTAAGCCTGCTGGGACTAAATCTCAATACTTACCTCGAATAAAACGCGATTACTTGTGTCATCGATGTCATGCTCTATTTTTGCAAATCAGATTAGACCAACAATGAATATTGGAGCTGCCTATCTTCATTGCCTGGTGTTTACAGAGTTTAAAATCTTTTTACAGAACATATAATCTGATGAAATACTCCTTATTTTGCAAATTTTATCTCACATACGAAACTTTGATATCATCTGATTTGTCATTACTATTCTGGCAGAAGTTTGGCCGAATTACATTTCTTAATTCTACATCCTAGGACGTTCACAGCTAGCAACGGATGTGCCATGTTCACGATGGCGAAGCATTCCAATTCCTTTCGTGTTTTCTTGATAAGAAGCAACTTCTACTCAGAGATGTTCTTTCTTATATTGTTGTGTAACAGACTCTTGAGAGAATTATTTCTTAAACATCACACTATTGGTCTCTTTAAGTCCAGGCTCAATCAGTATGCCTTCTCATGAAATAAATTTGTTAGTACGCCCTTCCTACTCACTCAAAGCAATCTCATTCAGTAACCCTCTACATTGAGAAGTTTTTGAACCTTTCGCTGATAGACA
Source organism: Ascarosepion bandense (assembly GCA_037127315.1). NCBI lineage: Eukaryota > Metazoa > Mollusca > Cephalopoda > Sepiida > Sepiidae > Ascarosepion > Ascarosepion bandense. The sequence goes on from JBBBDQ010029090.1 coordinate 2,224,731, forward strand.
AGATATTATTCGTTAATGTTTGTTTGATTTTATACAACTCTGTCCAATCATATTGGATACATTTCTCTACTTGTCAACTATTTTAATCAGTTTCGCAACCATGAAAGTAAATTTGTTTCGAGGAACAAAATCAACAAGATGCTGATGCTCATTTTTGTATTTGGTTATTGATCGTGCATGCCAGTGTACAGCAGAAATTCCCCATAGTTAAACTTTTCAAAGATTGCCTACCCCAATATGACAGGTGAAAAAATATAATTATCACCGTTCATGGATAATACTGTAATATAACGTGTCAAAAGTGTTATATCCATGTACTGGGCCTGACTCATTCGAGTTAGAATCGAAGATAATGAAAATTTGCAAGGCGATTAATAATGCATAAGCCCTGACCAATATTATTTGCAAAGAAAGATATAACATGAAAAGCTTTAAGCTCACCAATTACTTCTGCGTATAGAGAAATGCTTCGTATAGAAATGTAGTATAGAACTGTGTTTCCAATATAAGCGCTAGCGCCACCTTGTGATCTCTGTTGTGTTGAAAGGTGACAAAAGGTTTTTTTTATAATTTAGTGTTGGCAGGGAACATATTCAGGGAAGCAGTGAGTATTTATCCTTTTTTTTTCAAATTTTCAAAATTATTCTATATTGTTTGTAAAAAGAATTTTTTAAACAGTGGGAAGTTATGAAATTTTTCCCCATTATTTTTCAAAACTTTTGTCGCTGAATGTTGTTGCACACAGTTTCTTACTAATCAAAAACCGTCTGTACATTACAAAACAATGAAATCTACCATTATTTCTTAGCAGCAAGTAAAATAGTGCAAAAGTCAGATCGAAGTTAACCAGCGTATTGAAAACATTGATTTGGCTGATTTTTTTTAGCGGCATATCAACCACTTTGGGTTATTTCATGCCAAAGTCTAAACATTATGAACACATTTTATGTTTTAAAATAGTATAAAAATGTGTGGTTGGCAATTTTATCATAAATAATTATTGTTAGTAATATTAATATAAACAAGTATTGTTGGGAAGTTTATTATAACTATGTATTTTTGGTAATGTATTATAAATAGGCATTGTTTGTATTTTTTCTATAAATATGTATTGTTGGTAATCTTTTATATAAAAATGTATTTTCCTACTTTCATAATGTTTTCTTTTTATTTGTGATGCTCACTATTTGGTCATAACTAAGATATCAACAGTTGCTACCACCCAGGATCCGTGTTGATCTTTGAATGACAACAGAAATTAAGAAGTGGTTTCAAACTCCACAAAGTTTTCCACCTTCAATTAGACGCCAAATTGTTGGGTCTTGTTTACCGTCAGAGACAGGACTATGAAAATATTGAGATAAACTGTCAAATATTTTGCATTTATAATGAAAATGTAAACAATATTAACATCATTATCGTTATCGTTATCTTGCTAGGAGCACAACTGTTAACACCTTGTGATAGCAACAAGAAAAATGAAGAAAATTGTTCACAAACACACACACACACACACACACACACACACACACACACACATATATATATATATATATGTATATATATATATATAATGTAAATAAGAATGCTTATATTTTTAGAGGTTCTTGATAAAATAAATATTAAAATTTGTATTGTTATTTATCCATATATGGCATCTCAGTTTTTGCCATAACGTAGATTCCTTCTGTGTTTTTTCATAAATGCATTCATAGTAATTTCTCGGATGGGCTATCCTCTATAAAACATTGGCTTTATGAGTTTGAGTGCATTACTTGATTGACGGTATGGTCTTATCATTTTACAGTTGAAATGTTTAAATGTTACCGTAATTTCTATGGCAAAAATTTCTTCGGTATTATTTCACACTTGTAATTTATCTTTTTGTTTCTTTCTTCTTAGCCAAATTTGATCTTCAAAAATTCAAATGCCATTTCAATCTTTAGCTTCTGTCTTCTTATGGTATACATCCATCTCTCCTCCCCAGCTATAGAGTGAATAGTATGAAGCACAGTATCTTACTACAGAAAGTAAATGTATACTAGAGCAGAAAGATATCCTGCTTAGTAAGTCATGCTTCTTTTGAGGCATAATCGGCCAAGCGTGTATCTCGTATGGCACTTAACAGACTGTGGTGATGTTTTTAGTGTTCTCGGTCACTATAAAATATTTATTATGTATATATATATAAATATTATATATTATATATATATATATATATATATAATATTTTTTTGCCTTTTCTGTTGGTCGTTCCGTGAAGTTTGCCTTATCTACACTCATATATATATATATATATATATATATATATATATATATATATATAATTTTTCCTCTTTTGTCGTTCCGTTAACTTTGCTTTATCTACACGCATATATATATATATATATATATATATATATATGAAAACATTCGTTTTATGAGGCTTTGAAGCATGAAATAGTGAACTGTTTGTTGGTTCTTCTTTTATTACTCTCACGTTTCGCTTCCCTTCTTAAAGGTCTTGCACTGAATTGGCTGGAATGTGACCATTTAACTGCCTAATCATATTAAGTGCGGAACTTTCGCATCTAGCAACGCGTCAACAGAAATCGGCCAGCCCCGATGAGAAACTGAAGTTCGTTGTATAAATCACAGCAAATCACGAACCTAACATCACACATTCTTTTTCTTCCATTCCAGCTAAAAATGTTCGCGCCTTTGCCAAAATATTTCCCTCATCCCTCATTTAAATGAATATCTTTCGTTATTTCCATCGTTCTTTTCTGTTCTTTTTTTTAGTATATTTATTTATGACTATTATTCTTGTTTGGTTTCGGATTTTTCGTTTTTTACGTACCTCTTGTCCGCCTCATTCATCTCAGTATTTCTATTTTTCTGTTTCATACCTACAATTCTTTCATTTATTTCCCTCTTTCACGTTTGCTTCTTTCTTTTCACTCTCTCTCTCTCTCTCTCTCTCTCTCTCTCTCTCTCTTTATCTCTTTTTCTTTATGAACTATCTGAACGTATATTTTCTTTATTTTTTCTAATTTTTTTTTTAATTTCTCACCGCCTTTGTTTTCTTCATTCTAATTTGTTTCCCTCGTATTTCCGCGTTCATTTCCTTTCCCTCAATCTTTCTATTTTCTTTGTTAATATTTTTACATTCTTTCTTTCTTTTTTCTTTCTTCCTTTTTCTTTCTTTCTTTCTTTCTTTCTTTTTCTTTCTTTCTTTCTTATAGTCGATTTGCTGGTCTTTCTTATGTATCGTTTTTTCTCTATCAGTGTTTTTCTTATTCTTCATAGTTATCATTTTCTGTTTTTACACCTTGCATTCTTTCATTCTTTTCTACACTCTTTCGCATCATTTCATTTCTAATGTATTTTCTCTTTCTCCTTTACGCATTTTCTCTTTCTGTAACCCCCAACTTTAACTTTTCATTCAGTTTCGCATATATCAACTTTTCATACACCCTTCGTTCCACTTACTTTCTCATTTTGAATATGTTTTCGTTCTTTTTTTCTTTTTCTTCTTTCCTTCTTTCTTTTTTCTTTCTTTCTTTCAGCCAAGAAGCATATTATATGGTTTTGTTGACTAGACCATACTCCATTCAACTTCTTTTTAGATTAAACCTTTTCTTTCGTTCGTTCGTTCGTTCTTTCTTTCATTCCATCATTATTTATGATTGAATATATATGTCTCCCTTCCTCTCGTAATTATATTTTATTATTTCATTTTATGATATTTTTGTCCCTTTTTATTTTTTTTCTTAACTTCCTTTACTTATTTCCTTTTCTCTCATTTACACTGCATTTTTTTCATTCTTTCTATTAGATTCATTTCTTTTTATTCCTCCATTTAGATTTTAGCTCTTTGTTTTTATCTCTGAATCTTTGTACATATTCTTACACTCTACATTTACTTCTCTTTTCTCTTCTTCATTCTCTCTCTCTCTTTCTCTCTCGTTTAACCATTATTCAAAACTTTGATTTAAATTTTTTTATGTTTTATTATTTTTCCGATATTTTTTCCATTAATATCGAGTTATTATCATACTATTTTGAATAGGCACAGGTGATTCATTTGTAGAAGCATCACCTTATTGCGTATAAAAACTAGAAGGATGGACAATCTTGCCAAATAATCGATTTAATTCTCCTTCATATATATGTTTTACGAAATCTTCTGATAATGAAACAGTTTTAATATCAACTTCGATAATTTGCCAACTAAAATACCGCATTGTGACAAAGATGCTGGCGGCCTTCGGTAATTTCGTCGTTGACAAAATCACAGAAATAATAAAATCTAAAACAGCGGCAATATCCCGGAAGACCTAAGCAAATCAATTTTCATAACACTGTCTAAGAAGTGTTAGTGTTATGGTTAGGTGCAAACGAATGCAAACTCTACCGAACAATCAACTTAATGAGTCACATAACAAAAGTCATCATCCGAATTTTGATGAATAGGGCGCGCAACACTATCAGGCTAGAAATAGTGCAAGAGCAATTTGGTTTCCTCAAGGACACTCGGACAAAAAACGTGATATTCAGGCTTAGAATGTTTTAAGAAAGAGTTATACAAATGCAGAAGGATGTGTACCTGTGTTTTGTAGACTACACAAAGGTATAAGACAAAATATGCCACAAAGACCTGATTGAGACTCTCGGCAAATTCAATACATTCGAGAAAAACTTTAGAGTAATCAAGAACCTGTACTAGCAACAAACTGACTGTATACGGAGAGGAAACAAGTTAACCATATATACAAGGATAGAAAATGGGTGTAAGACAAGGATGTGTCTTCTCACCTGATTTTTTCAACATATGCAGCGAAACATTTCTAAGTGGCCCCCACCTGAACAAAATAAGATACGCAGTGCTGATAGTAAACACGGAAAGTAAACAATAAATCCTCCTACAGAAAGTAGTTACAGAAAGTGGAAAGAAAAGACTACATATGTGACCGTGAACTGGTCCGTGAACTGACTTATCTTTAGCCAGTGAAAATGTCACACATCATGGTAAAAAAAAAGTCTCTTCCTTCAAAGTTTTTCAATGATGTATTTTGGCATGGTAGCAAAAAGTGATCTTCACAATATTATGTTGCGAACATTCTCTCAATGAGTATTCACTCTCTATATCACAAGTTATCGACATAGTTTCCCTACTTGAAACAATTGAAGTATATTGTCCATTCTGCTCTTTATTATTTCGAGAAAACCTTTCTGCTGGTGAAAAAGGTTGATCATCTGGTGTTTCGTAAGAAATAGAGACAGTGCTACTTTGCTTTATTGAGCTGAACAGTGTCTCAATGAATAATGAAGAGATACAAGAAGTACAGTCTACAACGGAACGACAACCAAACAGATGTTGAAGCCATCTATGATACTGTCTCAAGATCATAACGTATGTAATCAGCAATTGTCGCCTCGATAATGAGTTCACAAAACCCCTCAAAATTATGTGTCAACGCTATCTACCATGTGACAGTTATTTTTGTTAAATAGAAAAAATCAAAATTAAAGATTAATTGTTGAAATATACACGGCTTATGATGAGATGGTACATGAGAAAATGGAGGTGGAGTCAACAGCATGTTTGTATTTCGAATGTTTAAAGAGAAGTTTATATTCTACATTAGAGAGAAAAGTACAGGTACAAAATACAAGCTCTTCACTTTCATTGAATAAATAAAAATATATTAGTTTTAGATGTTATATACTGTGCTTTTGCAAGCAGTGTTTATTGTGGATAAATGTCTGGCCGGGCAAATTCCTCCCTATAGATCAGAATCTTTAACAAGGCCTAATTGCATTCCAAGCAGCAAATGTAAAGGACGTGCAAAATTAAGCCAAGTAACAAAAGACATAATCAATCGATGAAAAAAGATGGAATAGACTTTACTGTCTGTGATCCAGTCACTCTATTTCAGCATTCTGAGATTACCATTTCTTTTCATGTTTTTGAAACAGATACTTGATTCAATAAATTGTTAATCCACGTCAATATAGGGCGATTCTTCATTTGACTATCTTCATTACGTATTTTAACCATAGAAATTCCAAATTTCAATGATTTCGTTTCGAATAAATAAATATATATATATATATATATAAAACATCAGATTTGAGTTGCAGTGCAGTGGATGTCGGCTCGGAATAGAGAAATCCAAGAAACGATTTCGAATGCCATTTGAATTCGTTGAATTATATACGCGCAAATACCCTTACGAAAAGCTTTAATCGATATCTTCCCTCCAGCTATGGGTCAAATAACAGGACAGTTTGGGTTCTATAGCCTTGGTTGACAACCAAACTACCACAGAAATTAATGGCAACCTACTGCGGGAAAAATTCTGCCCATTCAGTTATGTCTCTTTCGAAACATGATCGTCCAAGCGTGTATCACGTATGGCACTTGACTGTCTGATATATGCGAATGAAATAAATCTATTTTTGTTTTAGTTTAATAATTTCATTCTTCAATTATATAGTACAATTATATTTTATTCAATTATATATTGAACCTCATCTGTACTTGCCAATACTCAGGCAAATCTTAGATAAATGTTTACACTATTTACATTGGTTGAACTGTTGTACTCATCTTTGTTGTCATATTAACAATGCTTTGACCGTTCTACACTCCGGCCTTCTTCGTGTAACTGAAAATTTGAACAATATACAATTATAACTCATCCCAGAAAATATAAGCATATATATTAGATAATGTTTTAGTAGAACTGATCAGATTTTATGTATATATATATATAATTTTCTTCCAAAGCTAAATCATTAAAACACACTGTTTTCGATAGTAGAAGATATTGAAATCAATTTTTTGCTATCGGTAATTACTATAATAACTGTACTCAAATGAACCATTTTGATCTTGGAAATTCATAATTATTAGACTTTGAATTGAAAATTGATTGCTCATATAAATGCTCTAACCGCTTTTAAATATTTTCAGCGGTCATCTCGAACGTAGTTCAACTGAAGGATATGAATCCTGTATACTAAGTTAAAAAAATATGAAAATATATTTTATTAAATAAAAGTTTCGAAAACTCAATTTTCTTCTTTTTATAAATAATGTTATTTGAATGTTTCTTGCGATCTTGATTACACCACTTTTATCTGAGAGATATGTTATTTCACAAAATGAAGAAATCCCCATCACTGACTGTCATTAAATACTGAATTTACAGTTTTAACGGTTTTCTAGCTCATCATTGTATCAAGATAGCCTACCAAACAAAACAGGTCATTAATATTTAAAATGTTTTCCGTATAATTAGCGATTAAAATCAAAATAGGTATGCAAATTTTATTGTTTGCGCTAATCCATCATTCACGAAATCAGTTCATCGTGAAAGCCACAATATTTTAAATAATTACTTTTGTTCAAGACGCATGAACAGATTTTAAATAAAAATATTCCAGCATTGTTATTCTGATCATTATAATGCTATGCATTGTTTTGACTTTGAGGCAATCTGGTGAGAGTAGGAAAGTATCTATATAATACTAAAACTGTGGTTTTGTAAGTCGTAATGTACCTTCAAAATAACTGAACAGAACATTGAGCTTTTTAAAAGAAATGTCTTAGATTCTATTATATCTACCTACTATATAAGGGGCAAAAGTTGTTGATAGTAGAGAGTGCATATTTAAGTAATCAATGCTTATATTTATAGTGATTGCAATAATAAATGAACTCATTTATATATAACGTTAGTTAATGATTGTTTATAGAGAAGAAAGTGGAGGTCTACACATTGATACTGTGGGTAATCACTTTCACAGCGACAGCAATGCAGTCTATGATGAGCCTCGTTCCTGGTGTCTTCGAACAACTGGTACTCTAGGAATTTGAGGTCGCTTCAAAAATGCATAAACAATGGCATTGATTTTGACTTGTGTCTATACAGCGATAGCCTAATGGAGCTCATCTCTCGTCAGGTTGCATTTGAATTCACAGTATCGAAATGAGTTTACCTCAAAAATTTAATAAATAATGTCATTGAGTTTTAGAAAATAATGCACCATTTTTTTAACCATTACGTATATCGGTGCGCTACATCTTCTGCAGTCATAAACTAGGTCTATGGCTTGACCTAGTCTACCTCTATTCAGTATGTTTTTGTTATTTTTTATTTATTGTCCTTCTACTTCTAGATACCACGCAAAAATAGAGAACACAGTCTTCGGTGCTATTAACCAATAACTGAAGATAAATATTTATTTATACATCTACTAGGGACGTGTCATCTCAGTCAAAATTTGAATTCAGACAGCCGATTTTTTTCCAGTGTCGCTAAACCTATTTTACCAAACTGTAATATGCTCCTATAGTTTCCTTAAAAATTATGGGAATAATTACGTCGTTTGAGACCCTGGAATTTAGCGGCTTATTTCGCTTTTCTGAAATGCATTAATTTTACAAAAATAAATTCTAGCTAATTTACAAACTGATGACATTTTGAAGTCGGCATTATAGCTTTGTTCAAAGAATGATACTTTGAAGGAAATAATTATTTAATGAAAATAGTAGCTTAAAGTTTCATTACTGAATGTTAGTGAATATTTCTTTGAAAATGCATAAAATTATAGATTCATCCAAGAAAAGATAACCCATACGGACCCGACGGGCTAGCAAAACTATACAAGTCCTACATTTATTTTTAATTAGCTTATTTTATTAGTTAATTAGTTACTATATCAAATGAACTAAAAGAGTAAAGGGTTATATTATATTGCTCTGGTTTTTCAACTCGTAGAATCTTAAATTTTCTTCAAGCGAGATCAACAATATTGAGCAATTATCTAAACACAAATTCAAACGATACTTTTTAAGTTTAGCTTAATATTACATAAGAGTAAAAATGTGATAATAATTAAAACTATCATTCTAGTACTCTTTCTGCATAAATTTTAGGCACAACCGATCATAACTTGATATTTGAAACAAACCTCATAATAATTAGAATTTCTATTATATTTGCGCAGAAGTGGACACTATTCTAAGACTAATAAATTTTATACAATTTTTGAGGCAACCTACTTCTAAAATTTGTATATAAACGTTCTTATTCAGCCATATATCACATCGCCTTCGTTTATAATATTAAAATATTGAGAACTCAACTATCGTTTTTTACCTGCATATGTGCTTTGCAGGGATCAATATTATTAGATATATATTTCTCATACTATGATTAACCAAGTGTGAAGAGTTAACTTTGCTCTCCTATCTAACATATAGCTAGGATAGATGTATACCGCTGCCAAGGTTATTTGTACAAAGGTGAATATGAGGCAAATCGACAGGAATTTGAAATCGGATTGACGATTTATGTATTACTTAATACATTACACCACCCGATAACCTGAATGTAGCAGGATATTTTTCGTAATAGATGATGAAGCTGATTTTCTCTATAAAGAATCATGAAACAAAAACGAGCTTCTAATTAGTAAGACAAAGGAAATGATAATATATGATGGGATTAGTATAAATTGTAATATATATTTGCTATTTCTACGCTAATTTCTCCCAGATAAGATTGATACTCGAGAATTTTAAATTGTAAGAATTAACGTTCTTGGTATATTTTATTGTGACAAAATGCATAATACAGCATACGGCCTGGAATCGACTGACTTTTTTTTTTGAGTTTTTTTTCAACTTTTTGCGTGTTATGGTTTCTGCAAGAAAATGGTTTTGATTGTAATAATGATATGAGGAAAATCATGATTTACTGATAAAATTTCTACAAACCAACCTATATCTGGGGTGGGGCATAATACAGCATACGGCCTGGAATCGACTGACTTTTTTTTTTGACTTTTTTTTCAACTTTTTGCGTGTTATTTAAAGCAAGAAAATGGTTTTGATTGTAATAATGATATGAGGAAAATCATGATTTACTGATAAAATTTCTACAAATCAACCTATATCTGGGGTGGGGCATAATACAGCATACGGCCTGGAATCGACTGACTTTTTTTTTTGAGTTTTTTTTCAACTTTTTGCGTGTTATTTAAAGCAAGAAAAATTTGTTTTGATTGTAATAATGATATGAGGAAAATCATGATTTACTGATAAAATTTCTACAAATCAACCTATATCTGGGGTGGGGCATAACACAGCATACGGCCTGGAATCGACTGACTTTTTTTTTGACTTTTTTTTCAACTTTTGCGTGTTATTTAGAAGCAAGAAAATTTATTTTGATTGTAATAATGATATGAGGAAAATCATGATTTACTGATAAAATTTCTACAAACCAACTCATATCCAAAAGGTTAATACAGTACATGGCCTGGAATCGACTGACTTTTTTTTGACTTTCTTTTTTCAACTTTTTTGCGTGTTATTTAAAGCAAGAAAATGGTTTTGATTGTAATAATGATATGAGGAAAATCATGATTTACTGATAAAATTTCTACAAATCAACCTATAATCGGGGTGGGCATAATACAGCATACGGCCTGGAATCGACTGATTCTTTTTTTTTTGACTTTCTTTTTCAACTTTTTGCGTGTTATTTAAAGCAAGAAAATGGTTTTGATTGTAATAATGATATGAGGAAAATCATGATTTACTGGATAAAATTTCTACAAACCAACCTATATCTGGGGTGGGGTACAGCACAGCATACGGCCTGGAATCGACTGACTTTTTTTTTGACTTTTTTCAACTTTGCGTGTTATTTAAAGCAAGAAAATGGTTTGGATTGTAATAATGATATGAGGAAAATCATGATTTACTGATAAAATTTCTACAAACCAACCTATATCTGGGGTGGGCATGGTACCGCTGTTAGCCACGGGCTCTGGAACTGACTGACTTTTTTTTTTGACTTTTTTTCGCCAACTTCTTTATGTTATTTAAGAAATGGTTTGGATTGTAATAATGATATGAGGAAAATCATGATTTACCGATAAAATTTCACAAACCAATCCGGCATTCGGGGTGGGGGTATACACAGCATATTACCCGGAATCGACTGACTTTTTTTTGACTTTTTTTTTCAACTTTTGCGGTGTTATTTAAAAGCAAGAAAATAGTTTTGAATGTAATAATGATATGAGGAAAAATCAAGGATTACTGATAAAATTTCATAAACCAACTCATATCTGGGGTGGGGACATAATACAGCATACGGTTCGGAATCGACTGACTTTTTTTTTTGACTTTTTTTTCAACTTTTGCGTGTTATTTAAAAGCAAGAAAATGGTTTGGATTGTAATAATGATATGAGAAAATCATGATTTACTGATAAAATTTCTACAAACCAACCTATATCTGGTGGGCATAATACAGCATACGGCCTGGAATCGGACTGACTTTTTTTGACTTTTTTTTCAACTTTTTGTGTTATTTAAAACTTTTTTCAAGAAAATGGTTTTGATTGTAATAATGATATGAGGAAAATCATGATTTAATACAAAATTTCACAAACCAAACTCATCTGGGGTGTGGGGCATACACACAGCATACAATACGCCTGGAATCGACTGACTTTTTTTTGACTTTTTTTTTTTCAACTTTTGGTGTGTTATTTAAAGCAAGAAAATGGTTTTGATTGTAATAATGATATGAGGAAAATCATGATTTACTGATAAAATTTCTACAAATCAACCTATATCTGGGGTGGGGTGAGTGGATTCATATCTTTCTCAATGGTATTTGCGCATGAGTGAATATAAAGAAACCAACTGGAATTTAAACCAGGAATGGTCTTGGTTACTTTCTGTGATCGTACGAAAATCGTATTTTCAACATGATATGGCTGTATTGTATAGGAATATTTAACAATGAAAACCATCTAGGGAAAATAACCTTTGTCTATATATATATGAACGTTGGTTAGTTCGTTGGTTAGTTCCTGTAATTGACCAAAGAGTTGTGAGTTCAATACCAAGCTACATCTGTTTTGAACAAATAACTTAGAGGGTTAGGAGGAGATAACTCGTGTCTACCAAAAGAGGCTTCATACAAGGAATAAGAATGAAATACCCCAGTGATTGTAATAAATGGTTCGGTTCGAAATTCCTAGCACCTGAAGAAGACCGGAGTATATAGAGGCCGAAACGTCGTACAGATGGCAACAAAGAAGACAATAGTCTGTATAATGTAAATATTGAAAATAAACTTGTCATATTTTTCTCCGCTTTATACTTTACGTATTTCTTTGTTTATTCTTAGAAAAGATGACACAGACAAATACGTAAAACGGCGTGTCAAATTAGTGAATATGTATTAAAAACATGTGAAGCAGTTACAGGTATGAATAAGATATCTTTTTTGTACATTTTTATATACAGTAATTCTTCAGAATGTGGATGGTCATAACTCCCCAAAACTTACTATCCTTTCTAACCCTTAGTAAATTTCGACTTTTTTTTCTATATATATAATCTCTATTCTGCCAAGCATTTACAAAAGTTTGTTAGGTATGTTATACGGGATTTTCGTATGTACTTTTTCCATCATGTAAGTAAAATTTTCGAAGCCGTCTTTTCTTATTAAGTACTCTAGAAATTTGATATTACGGATATGTGTTTTTGTTGTTTTCATTTTCTAGAAAACTTCTTCGTTGCTCATATACTCAGTCCGTGGTATTCTTAGTATACTTCTGGAGAATTACATTTCTTTGGATTCATCGCTCTTCATTTGTGATAAATGGTCCAGTACTCACCGTAATATCGATATTATATAAGAATACAATACTATTTTCATGTTTTTACACATAAAATCATCTTGTAGCCTTTCCGAAACTGATATGATAAGAGGATTCAATATAGAATATAAAACAATATTGTTTACACAGTGTAATAGAAATTTTAAGAAAAAAGACAGATAATATAAAACTCTTTCATTTGTATAGCAAACGTATATACAGATTTTACAAGTCAGTCAAAAATATGGAGGGTTATAATGTGTTCTAATTCAAATAGTAACTTAACCGAGTATATTCACATATATTTTTAAAATATCGTTTGGATTAAGATTAAGCTGTTATGGCGTAAGATGGACATTTTGTCTTCAATGGTTAAAGTGATGGATTTACCTGATTTCTTTTGATTGTTCAACATATTTTTGGGGGTGTATATTGGCTTCGGGAAGTAGTTATTCTTTGAGGAATAGCAAGATTTAGAAAAATACTTTACGTGTATATATATATATATATATATATATATATATATATATATATGTATATGAAGCAAACGTTTTTCGAATGCAGCCAACAAGGAAGATGTAATTAATTTGAAGTTGAGTTTTTTCCAGCATGCTACCCTGTTGCAGGCATTATGAAATATAGAAATTGTCTACAACCATTATTCTCTTGAAAGCTTTTGAATACTGAATATAGCCAGTTTCTAGTGTTTTTGTTTTGTTTTTCATTCTTTGTCTTTGGTGTACTTATTCCTTTGTGACCCAGTTGACCATTACATAGTAATCCAGAATCTGTGAGATTTGAAAGGAAACTGTACTTTTCCAGAAGTCAAATGAACCGCGTGCCTGGAACTGGTGAGAGCAACATTTCTAATGAAATGGTAATTGTTACATAAAATCTTTCGAGTCTAAGTGTTGAACTCTTTGTTGAGTAGTTGATGTTTTTTTAAACTTATTTTTCTTATTGATGTGCTTTTTATATTATTTAAGGGTAATTAGCTTTGGTTCCACCAAGTGTATTTGTTTTTCTTCAATTATATTATAATATTTGTAACCGTGTGTATATCTGTGTTTGTGTGTGTATGTATGTGTGAGTTTGTGCGAGACAAATAATTTAACTCCATGCTTCCCTCCTTTTACTAAGCTCTCTAAAGCTAGAATGATAGACAATCCCTGTGTATTTTTTATAATCACATCGCCCCAAGCAAGGCAGTTTACTGTCACTGGTGTGCAGGGGGTTACATAGGAGGAAGGTTATGAGAATGAGTGACAGGTTATAGGGGGAGTCAAGAAGTGGGTAAGAGAAGGATGAGAAAACAGATGAGAGTGGAGAGAACGGAGAATGGAGCATGAGAAAGAGAGGATGCAAGACAGTGAGATTGGAGATTGTAGCTGTCGGGGAAGCAACTAAACCGAAGGGAATTCCACAAGCGGGAAGTGCGAGAAAAGAAGCTTTTAGAGTAGAATTTGCCTTTACATTTTCTTGGCGTCACAGTAAAAGGGTGGGGTCTAGTTGCTAATCTTGTGGCTCGGATAAATTCATACATAGCGTTCATCAGAGAAATAAGTTCATTGAAGCAGAAGCCGTGAAAGTATTTGTAGAAGAGACACAGAGAAGCCACATTGCGCTGGTGAAAAGTGATGTATCTGAGCTGCCAAGTCGGAATCGATCAAATTAAAGATCCTCCGTTGGATTTTGTCAAGAACTCCTACGTGGATAGCAGGGGCACCCGACCAGATATAAAGCAATATTCAATGCACGGTCTTCTTTTTAAAGTTTTAACAAACTCCCTAATCATATGATGCAACCAAACATTCTTTCTTACTTAGGCCGTTTATTTTTACTGGATTTCAAATTTACTTGAGTCCATGTTGATCTGTTTCTCTCCATGTTGTATTCCGCATTAAGATACCATTATTTTTGCAATATATGTTATTGTAAATGCATCTGCTCTTAGGTTGACGGTAGAGAACGGAAATATCTGTGTACTTTCCATATATTTTCTTCACATTTATCTTTTCTTTTTAGGCGATATGTTTAAATCAGACGGTCAATACTATTTAGCAACAGTGCATGATTTCATTATTTCCTCAAACGAAATTTGTTGTTCTTGCTTTTCATCTGGTTATCATTATTGATGCTGTAAAGTAGTTTTAGTACAAATGTAAGGAATTCGCTTGTCGGTAACCCTGACCATTCTATCTACATAAGCTCCAGCACACTACTAATATCAACCTTCTTGAAACTACTAAATAAATAGACGTAACAGAAATTAAATGTAGATTTAGGTAAAACATTTTCCTGAATACAATTCTTTTGAGCTCAAAAACAAATATCAATAGATAAAAAGAAGAAAAACTTTGGAGCGGTATATGTATTGATTTTTTAAAATTATTTTCAGCGGTAATGCTAGCTTGATTTTTATATATAGCTATCTTCTACACGTAGCTTAGACGAGGGACAAAGACGATATTATAAGGCCCCCAGTGAGAATCGAATTCACTACTCAGTTGCAATTGTTCTAGCGAGACAATCTTGCTAATCATTACACCACGCCGAGATTATTAATGACATTGTAAGTATAGCTTTGATGTGGTACAAGGCCGAAATTATGGGGGAGGGTTCCCACTGTGAAATGAATTTGCAATTCATTCGTAACTGATATAACGAGACAAGCTTGCTAATCTTTACATCACGTCGAGGTGGCTAATACTAATATAGCTTAGGTGTAGTACAAACCGTAAATATGGGACTCCTAATGAGGATTGAACACACTATTCAGTAGTAATTGATGTAGTGAGACAAACTTGTTAACTTGTCGATCTGCTTTTTATCTATAGTAAAGCTTGTAATTTACAAACAGTTTGCTTTATACATTACACACCTAAGTACAATTTTCTTGTATATATTTTATTGAAACGGGCGGCGTCTAATATATCCGTGTGTCATTTATGATGACAAATACATTTGTGATAGCGTTACTGTTATTATAGTTATTAATTATCAAAACTATTGATAATTAACTGAATGCTCAGTGACAGAAAGCATCGGCACTTATTCGGCTATATATTGAAGTAGGAGAATGTGGCAGAGGGGTTGATGTCAGAAATCCCCAGGCTAAACTTCCCAAACTGAGTATATATTGTAATCTTAAACTGCTCGTGACCAGAACGGGATGCGTTTAGCACTATTTGATAGATGCCACTCGGGAACCGTTTATGTTTTGGACATAATTTACCCGGAGAAAGCCGATATCGCTTCACAATAACAAATACGAAGCACGTAGAAACGAGGATGTAGTACGCAGAAAAGTGTTTCATAAAAAGAAAGGATTTAGTTTCTTATGGATCTTCTGGGGTTTTTTAGGGTTTGTTGTGAAGCCGTAAATTCATATCGTTGAGTATTTTTGTTGACCTATAATTTATTCTAAATTAGTTTTTCGCTAAAATGTAAAACATCGTTTTTATTGGCTACGCTGATCAGTTCAAATGGGGCTTCAGTTTGCAACTGCCTCGTTTGTCCTGCTTAAATAAATGATAAATATTGCCAGCAATGGTAAGCAGTGATTTTAACACTCGTGATGAACTTCCTTTATAAAGTATATACACTTCATTTTTGTTTTTGTTTTATGACTACATATGATCTCACTTCATGTTTATATATAATGTGTATAGGTTTTTCCAGTCTGCATACGTAAGCTAGATTCAGTGATCCTTCCAATCACGTCCACCCATAATGAAAGTAGAGACTGCAAATATTTGCAAGCAAAAATGGCATCAATTTTTACATTCAATATTATCGAATAAATTCTTAATCGCCCAGTAAAAGCCTGTAAAAATATTTCTCATGAATATACACCAAAATCCAACACATGATCTCTCTCATTATAGTAATATTTCTATCTATCTATCTATCTATCTATCTATCTATCTATCTATCTATCTATCTATCTATCTATCTCTTTACACTTACACACAGACATGCCTGCAGGTAAGTTCATTTATAGATAGATGATATTCTATAATTGCGGGTAAAAGAGCTCAATATTAGAGACAGAACCTTTGTAATTATAAAATAGAACGTTGAGCAGAAATGCAGTCTGCGACAGCCTGTTTCATATCTCATACTTATATATATATATATATATATATATATATATATATATATATATTGATTAGAGGACTAGTTAATTATCTTGATCAACCGTTGTTTTCGGGTGGAATACGCTCAAAGATACATATATATAAGCAATCGGATATCTAACCGTACTAATGAGCTGTGATACAGTGAAACAGATCTGTCTGCGGATGACTATTTACGCTCTCACAACCTGATTGAGCACTCTGTAAGAATGTTTGACTTTGAAAAACAGTAGCTACTCTAGCATCTACACATCGCCATTCGGTAATAAATTAGAGCACTCTGGCTTTTGGCGTATAAATGTCTACCTCCTTCTACAGAGCACCCATAGCTAAGAGGTAGAATCACTGACTGACGCCAATTCGGCCAGGTTTCAATCCTGGGTTAAAAGCAATCGGATGTCTAACTACTGATGAACTGTAGCAGTAAGAAATCCGAGGAACATTTTGTTAAATAATTCTGATGTATTCTAGTAATATTAGATTAAATATTAAAAGATGTCCAATAGAAAGTTCAACGTAAATAACAATTTTAGTGCAAAGGATTTGTCACTATAACTGAGACGGTTTATGCCAAATTCGATGTTTCGTGAGGACACCGTCATGATGCTCTCACATACCGAGGCGGGGTTTCTTGTTTATAAGCTCTCTTTTTCTTATTTATGGGGAGCTGTGTGGGAGTTTGGATTTTGGGGGTGTTTTCGTGTTTGGTTGGTTTTCTTTTTCTTTATTTTTATTGTACAGGTATTTGATTTATTTTCAATACATTTTTATTCATTTTTTTTTTGTTACAGCCAGGAGGAAAGACACGGACACAAGAAGGTAGGTTCAACCAGTGTATTAGAATAACAGAACATATATACAAGTAACAGTGTTAGTAGTCAGCAAAATAGAAATGTAAGTCCGATCTGTATGATTACACTGCGTTTCGACCGCCTCACGACAGTCTCTTGACTGTCTCCGGAAGTCACGCAGATTAATATTTATTTAAGGAGGAAGAGCCCATTCCCTGTAAATAGGGTACCATAATATTTTTAAGTAATCATGAGTATATATCCGTTTCATTGTTTTTATTGAATATGTTTCCGCTTTTTTTTTTCTGTTTTTCGTTAGTTGTTTTAACCTTGTCATTTAGTTTGACTTCTTTCTTTGTATTGACCTATTTATTGGTATGTCATTTTTTCTTACAGTGTTGGTGACTTTGAACACTTACGGGATTATTTTTAGGTCTTGCTTGGATGTTTCTGTTCTTGTGTATATTTGTGTTTGCGGGCTTTATGTGTGTGTATTTCTACCACCACACAAAAAAAAAACACACATAAACCTACAAACACAAGTATACACAAGAACACAAACGTCCAGCTAAACAGTACAAAACGCGAAAATATTAGAAATCAAACCTTTTTTTAGGTCAGTAATCAAATATAGATTCCAGAGCATGAAACCTGTGATTCTTGTAGAGGCCTGTCATTCAAGCTTTTGGCAATCGTGTTTTTTTTTACAGATAGGCAAAGAAAGAAATTTATCAGTTTACAGAAACCTCACCACTTGAAAACTCGCTGCAGTAACAAAAAATTAAAAAGAGAGCAAATGTCATCAGAAGAGAAAACAGTGCCATAGCAAGATGGCAACTTCACACAGGCTTAAATATGAAGTCCACATATATGTGTTATGGGGAAACACATTTATTCCTCAGATAATGGACTCTCCCTAACACATTAATAAGAGTTAACGGGAATTTCATAGGAGTTTTTTAACCTTCTATTGAAGTTCAGTGGATCTACTAGGCAATTGATATTAGTCGGCAGTTAGCCGAATACTAAGGAGTCAGCTTTCAGTGGAAGAAATAACAAGTTCTTAACATTTTGGGTACATTAAGTCGATTAGCAACCGACATAGCACGATTATAACCTTCAGTGCGAAAACTACTCCACGACAATATGACACCAGCGATAACAATAAATGAACTTGAAAAATAATTTAAAGAAGGATTTTACAAAATTCAAACAAAATTAACTAATAAGTGGACAAATTGATCAGACCAACTATTCTGAAATAACAGTGTTCCTCGGCACATTTTTGTATTTCATTTTGTAATAACCGACGTTGCTCTTGACCTTTGGCTTTATCACATTGTTAACAGAGAAAATAGCCAACCCTCTCTTTTTCTTTTTTTGCCGTGAATCCTAGTAAGGATTTACCTTAGCATTTCTTAAAATTCCTCACTGATGCTTTATTTTCTCCCTCTCCGGATATTTATTCATGCTCCTTTCCTTTTCGGGTTTTGGATTCTCAGAATTGGTAAAACTTTCTTGTCCGTTTTACTAGGAACCCCTCTTTAAACTTGCTAAATGATACCTGTAGCATATTTTATTTACTGTACAGCGCAACACCGCTTAAATTTTTTTGTTGCCACAGACAATTTTCTCATTCCTATTAGTATTTTTTTAAAAATTTTCCACCGTAGTGAGCGGGCATATTATTCATGTCAATAATAAAAGTTGAAATATCCACGCTTTAATCGATAGAGCTGAGTCTACGTCATGAATACCCTGGCAGAAATCGCAATATCTTTCAGAATACTATGAAATATATTGCCCAAGTCCTGGACTGGTTTCTCTGAAATTGTTGGGATATTTGTTCCCGAAATGTTATATCAATATTTGTCGATAACTTGGCCATTTTTAATCAAATGGCCTTGATTTAGCTAGTGCGAATTCCATCCTAGCCCAGTTAATGCTACTTTAAAGACCCTTCACGAAACACCTGCCACCTGTTACAGATTTTTTGTGACAATATGTTCATCGATGCAAGCTCTTGTTGGTAACTACAGGACACCTGACTCTTACAGAGCTTCAAGACACTTGTTCTAATTTGCTTTGACAATGATATTCCTAGTTAAATCTGAGATTGCTGCCGATATTGTTCCGCTAATATAATACCTCTTTCCAGTTTGTGCCACGCAGAGGTTGTGTTTTTTTTTACTTTACTTTCACCTAGAAATTGTTGCTTCCACGAATGTGGTACTTTTCTTAAGCTTCACGTAGACGTCTGTGCGGAATCGATCCATAGGCGTTGTGAGATCCAACCATAAGACCGTTAAATCACACTTGTTTCTTATGTCTTCCTTCAGATGTTGCGTCAGTAATCCAGGAATTCCTGCGATGCCTTCTTTCTGAATTGAGCAGTCACTATTGATATTATTGACACAACAGGAAGTGAGACATTTAGCCAATATTCCGAAGAAAATCTTACACTCAGTGGTAAGAAAAGAAATAATACGAAATTGAACCATCTAGTTTTGAGGATTCTTCCTTAGTGATCCAGAAAGCTTGTCTCCATTGTGTAGCAAGACGGAGGTTTTCTTTAGAACTAGCATGTTTATATTGTTTCCTTAGTGTTCAAGTTTATTTCGTCAATTCTCTTATTTTGTGCTCTCTTCTATTCAAATTTTAAGCATTGCCCTGGCGTCACGTTTTAACAAAACCAACATTTTCTGTTGCCATACTTACAATCATCAGTGTCATAATTTTTAAACGTTGGTCTAAATCTCATTTCTGGTTTGGCTCCTCCTCTGTTTTACCATGGCTTCTCCAGGAATTTAATCTGGCGCTGGTGTATTTTGCGCTAAGATTCGGAGAAGTTGACTTATGGATACACGTGGAGCGTGTTCGCGGGGATGCTAAACCTGCCAGCTCTAAACGCCCTCTTTTCAAGCTGTCAACTGTCTTTCAATTAGTCAACCGGTCTATCCCAGGTTTTCAACTGAACCATTCTCAGTAGTCACTGTAAAATCCATACCAAATAATTTTGAAGCATAGTCATAAAATGCAAAGGCAGAGGTCATCAGTGAAATTATCCAGGGATCATTACAGTTTTCGGGTATTGCAACATCAGATCCGTTTTGTCAGGTACCCCGAACTGTTACCAGGCTATATATATATATATTTGTGTGTGTGTGTGTGTGTGTGTGTGTGTGTGTGTGTGTGTGTGTGTGTGTTTGCGTGTATTTACATTTCATTTCATTATTTGATTTTTATATTAACATTCATCGTATTTTTGTATGGTTTGCGTTATCTACGATTATTCATTCTTTTTATCATTATTATTGTTAGTAGTAATAATAGTAGTAATATTTGATTTGTCATAGCAAATAAAGATAGTTTCTGTTTTCTCTAATGCAATGATAGCTGAGCGTGAACATCTACTTGACATAGAAGCGAGAAATGCCAGCAAGGATGGAATAAAATCAAGTAATTGTAATAGACTGAACCAAGAAAAAAAATGAATAGAATGCGTGTACGAAATATATAAGGAAACAAAAGAAAGAAAGTGACAAGTTAAATAATAAAGAATTTCATAAAATATATTCATTTAAAAATGAACGAAAATGGAAGTAAAAACTTTTTTCTTTACAAAATTTGATAAGAAAGATATGAAAAAGAAAAAGTAAAGGACTTCACTAATGGTAACAAACTTTCAGAATTAAGATGGAAAACGATAAGAACGATACAATTAAGAGCTAACGTTTTTTCTTACAGGCACGACGTTTCTTTATTTCTTTCTTTCTCTCCCTATTTATCCCTCTTTCTTTATCCCTCTCGTAATTTCTCTGTCTCTCTTATTTCTTTTTCTATATCTATTTTCCTTTCACTTTATCTTTCTTTCTTTCTTTCTTTCTTTCTTTCTTCCTTTTTTATTTTTTCTCTGTCTCTTTCTTTCTGTTTCTCTATCTTTCACTCGATATATATCTTTCTCTAACTAGGACTTGATTAATGAATTCGTTATTCTTTTGTTTTTCTTTTTCTTTCAACTCAATTTTAATTTTCTGACAAGCTTTTTAAATGCTTATTTTTTCTTTTTGCTCTCTCTCTCTCTCTCTCTCTCTCTATATATATATATATATATATATATACTCTTCACATATTTTTTGTCTGCTTTGCATATTTCTCTCGTATTCTCATATGAATTTCAATCTGAAAACTACGTAAATACTGTGCACTTTCACACGCACGCACACACACACACACACACACACACACACACACACACACACATATATATATATATATATATATATATATTATTAATGTATATTCATGCAGCAAGGAATCAGTCACACATATTTGAATAAAGTGACAAGATGAGGTCAGTCTGTCTGATTTTGATTGTATTTTTCCAACTTCCGCTCATAGTTATGGACAAAATGTTCAAAGTTCATATTTCCAGTCATTATATTGAATCGATGTGTTGCCTGTATGGCATTTAGAATCCTTTGTTTACATCCTGGTCCTCTTCGGGAAACATGACGTTTGGAATTGTTTAGCGTGACATCATGTCTAACAGCTACTGTAACCGAGGCTGAACAAAAACTAATGCGATTTATTATATTTGTATTTTATTTATTAATTATATTTGTATTATAGCTCAGTCAGAGAGAGTGTGATGTATGTGTGTCCAGTGCAAGTATTATATGTTGTTTTTAACTATTAGTTTTAGAGATACAATCTCCCAGGGAGTATGAGAATTTAAAGACAACTTTACTTTTTCATAGGGGGAATTTATAAGACCCGCTGATGTTCGAAATAATTAGACTGGATAATTAAAATTTTGATAGTAGATGATAAAAGTATTTTTTGGGATCATTGAGTGATATATACCAATGAACTCTATTTTAAAATTATTTTCTTCCTCTTTATATTTAGGGTGCAATTTTTATACAATAAGTTGATGGTTTCATTATTTTGGGGGGGGCATCTGGGAGGGGCCTGGCGACATTTTTTAAAAATTTTCGTTAAGGTGATTTGAGTTGTTTGTCGATGATGTGGTTAGGGAGGTTGTTGATTGGGGCTTGTTTAATGTTACTGCATTCTTCATAGAATAATCTACCCGAAGAGGAAATTATTTACGCTTGGCAAATCATTTTTCTTTATATTAGTTATTTTATTTCTGCAAACACATTCACTTTTGCAGTTGAGTAAACACGAGTTTCTTCGAGTATTGGTCATCTCTTTTTTTAAATGAAAGATGGTAATATTATGGATATTGGCAACGGATAATAGATGAATAAAAGAAATTTTATTATTAGAGATTTCTTAAGCAAAGTGTTGGACAGACTTGTTCTCAAAGATTTTTATTTTTTTTAAATTTGCTAATATGATATCCCGTGTTTGTAGGGTATTACTGGATTTATTGAATACTTTGTTTGTTTACACGATACCTGTAGAAATTAATTAGGGTTGATATAAAAGCCGACTCTATCGTTACGCCGTCGGTTTTTGTATACATATTACATTATTCAACTGGTAGTTAGGACCCTAACTCTTATGTAGTGTCTAATTGGGATGATCTGATCATCGGATTCTTGCAGTGTCATGTCATGCCTGGCTGGATGTTGCTGCAAGCATCACCAGCGGACAATACTGAGGCTACACTATACTGCAGTATGCACCTGTTCCCTTTCCGGACATGTGACATTTAACAATCCACTTCTATTACTACCCTAGTTCTTTCCTTAACAAAACAACCGAGCATGAATATAAGAAATCAAATGCATTAAAATGAGCCCACTCAAATCGCCTGAAAACTTCAACATTTCTTTCAGTAATATCCGTGGTATTTTTACCAAACTTTGCACTGTGGTAATTCTCCTCTTTGAAAAGCCTCCAGATATCCTAGATCTCTTTGAAACTGATCGAAACTTTGCATCATTTTGCCTGATTTCTTGATTTCTGGCAACTTTCCTCTTTCCACGTGAGTTTGTCCGCAAAAAAGTATCCCGCTGGCTAGGGAACTTTTGAATCTCCAGACGATTTTTACATGTGTCTCCGTCCCTATCTGCAAAGCACAATCAGCTATCTTTTACTTCTCTACCTCTCACTTTCCTCTCAGGACTGTTTCGTGGTAGAGAGTATCACTGGCAATATAGACAATGACATTTCCCTATACAAGTTTGCAAATATTTGTTCATTGAATTTAATGCACATCATACCAAGTAGCTTAAACATTCTTCACTGACCTTGCTGGCTTCAATACTCTGAACTTTACAATCATTCAATCTCTCACGCAAGGGGTAAACTTACCCACGAGTTTTTCCAGGAATACTGAAGAACATTCTAGATCTCTTATCTGCCTTCACTATGTCATGTTATGCGACTCTTTCTTCTTGGAAAATCTAATAACTCGGTGTAGTCATCATTTACCACTAGTCGACCAGCTAAGAAGCTCCTACAAGCAGGATATCTTTCTGTTATCAACGTGAACATAGGGGTTTGTTCTGTGATTGTTCTCTTGACGACGATTGGAGTTTTGCACCCCCTATTTGAAATGTGTCTTTATGTTTTCCTCCTAAGTAAAAGCAGGCATTGATGCTTTCATTCTAGGAAGAAAGTTCAAAGTTAAATCTCGTTGATCTTCTTGGTTTTCACCTGCAGTGTCAGCATTTATTGCCTACAGAAATCACTTCTTGCGGCTTTACTAGAGTAACACATCGGATAACAACAGAAACCTCTTTTTCTTTGCTCGTAATAAATGTAAGCGTGTTCGAAATGAAGTAAAGTTTCTGCAAAATCAGGCGTAGCTTACCACATATGGAGCTAGAATGGGGTTCACCGCCACCTATGGGATGAAGTTGAAATAATAAATAGAGAACGTAATTCGAAACTACGTAAACTTAAGTAATCAGCGCATATGCTAGACTTCAAAAATTTCCTAAGCCGACCAGGCATAGAGATGAGTTCACCATGTCAAAAATTGCAATATAATCTCTTCAAAAATACTAGATAAACCTATTAACATAAAAAAATACTAGACAAAATCTTTAATATCAAAACTTGCAATATTAATAACAGATAAAATTTATTAAGACCTGCAAAAAACAGGAGGCTGTGGAGGACTTTACCGCTTACATGCTATAAGGGAAAAAGTGACTTCTAAATTTGCAAATTACGAGGCTTATATAATGAGTAGACAGAATATTTTCCCAGATCCGTCTTAGTATTAGCCGGTCACTAAAATTAATACGTTAATTGGCAGGAAAATAACAATTTCTTATACCAACTAAAATCACATTTGAATATCTCGCGCTTACCTCACTCATCTGCATTAAGCGCAAATACACGAGACATTTTTGTGGATCAATCTGCCTAAGCTAACGAAATTGTCGCCTTTTTTCTCATCCTAGACTCCAAAAAGGGTACACATTCTCGCTTGAAGCCTTTCTAATAAATTGAATTTCTGAATCTAATTTAGTTTCCGAGAAAATGACAAATGCCTCATGAAACAAGATTTTAATCAAATTGACTTTTAATGTTTAGAACAGAAAGAGTCCCAACGGGTATATAAAGCCATAATGGTTTTGTTTCCGGTACACGGATGTTGGAAAACCTATATTTGATCTGTATCGTAAGACATCGAGAAGAGAAAGGATTCCTGCAACTTTAACAATAATTGCACAAATGGGAGTGAGACGAGATTGATGTGGATTCTTTCACAGGACCATTTACTCGTAAAGGAAATCTACAGACAATGCGTGAATTTGAAATCCGCCTGCCAGTTCAACTTTCCACGATAACTTATCACAACTCCTACGTCTTTTCCTTTCTTGTTTTTATTTCGTATAATAGAAGATTTTAGTTATATTCGCTTCCTATTTATCAATGATATATACGTTTCTTCTTTCTCATTCAGTGAAACGATCATTTCAATTTCAATCTACATATATACCTTCCTCAACCTAGAGTTAATATTTTATTACTCTTCGCTCTCTCTAAATAGGTAATGTTTCTTTCAGCATTTTCAGCTTATCTTTTCTATTTTCATAAAAGTCTTGTATACGCGCTTTTTCCAAATACATTACGTAAATATTTCCATTTTTTCATATCAGTAGCATAACTCCTTAAAGTATTCACAATATTCCAATTATATTCCCATTTTTTCTTATTTTATTTTCTCTTGTTCAGTCCCAGTTATTTTATTTCTTTATATTTTTTTTATTTCTTGGTGCTTCCTTCGTTAATTCTGCAGTTCTTAATTCAACCACCCTGAGTCTCTTGTGCTGCGCACACCCAGACTCGCTGTCACCGTCCGAGAGTTTAATTATACAAGTAAATGAATTTAATGTCCAAGGGGAGGTAATTTATCGAAATAATGTTCACACACTTAAGGAAGATTTATGGCGTTTCGTTGATTAGTCGTTGCGCTTGGGTTTCGTGTGCTTTTATTTCTATTTAATTTATGTTTTGCTCAAGAATTAATTGATTGCATATTACACTGTTAGCATAATACAATTTATAAGACATCTTCATAGCATTCTCTCTCTCTCTCTCTCTGTCTAGATATATGTGTGCGTATATATATATATATATATATATATATGTGTGTGTGTGTGTGTGTGTGTGTGTGTGTGTGTGTGTGTGTGTGTGTGTGTGTTTTATCGATACACCCGCACACATGTCACACTTATCATGGAACCAAAAGCAGCTTTTGCAACCGGACAGTTTATATTTTTTGTGTAGAAGTGTCAGACTCTTGTGACTTTTTAAAAGTGCACGTCAGATTTTCGACGTTGTGTCAAAAGCGTTTGCTTTTGGTCGTTAACCAATACACAACGACCTCTTAGCAACCGTTATCTTTGACGTAGATTGAAGGTAAACAGCTGGGTTTCATGCCAAAAATAGCATTGTCTTGCAAGCATTGCTTTAATTAACATAATTTATTTTGAATCTTGACAAGATGAGGATTGTTGAGTTGTGGTCTAGAGCCGATAAGAAGTGCGCTTCAGGCACCGGTCAATGATGACCAAGTTAACAAAAGAAAACAATTGACCGTACATGAAACACCCGACCTCAGTAGTTAGTACATGACATCTCTACCCCTTTCCACGCAGTTTGATAGCAGTGATCTCGAGCGTTTTTCATTTGCTCGTACGTCTCCTCCTTGTTATCCATTCATGAAACTGTTAATTCTACTAGAATGAAACACCTCTTTGTATCAGACCACGGCGCAATATCAGGCATGCGTTTGTGTGAAGGATGTACACCGGAAATAGTAAAAGTATTGTAAGATCAACGCCCTCCAATAACCGGCTTCACCCAGTAGCGTTACGTTTAGAGATATTTGGATCTTCCGCACAGGACTTTCCTCTTCCTTGTGAAAACGGATCTTATGTTCTCTCGTGTGAACAAGATGTTCACACTGTTGGCTGATTGTAGTACTGATTAAGTCCACAGCCACTTTCAGTAATTTTTTATGACGCCTTGTGTACATCTGCTATGATTATTGGCATGCAAATGACACGTGACGTAGTGCCTTGATTATTTGACATAATGAGCATACATTGATGTTAGTGTAACACCACAGCTTGAAGTTGTCGCATTTGGTAGGATATGATAGTAGATCGCAAGAGGAATGATATTACTAATGCCTCTAATCCAACCAGCGTATTCCATGATAACTTCATTTGATCAACATCATCTCCTGTAGTTCATGTATATTGTTTGGATTGCGTAACAGCAGAAGCCCTTAGCTTCTCTCTCTCGAAAATCCTGGTTTCTTCATTCAAAATGTCTTGTTAGACCCCGTTGAAATAAAAACTGGTTGCTTGCGCTGCAAGGGTTATCACCATTAATCGGTTTAGCTGGCAGGCTAGATTCGTCTACTTGGGTGGCTTTTATTCCCGACTGTCTGGCAGTTTCGATACCAGGCTGTAATACGTAGACATACTCATTGGCTGTCTCTCATTGTCACGGTGAAATCTCATACCCTATCATGATGCCGATCTCGAGGACTTGTCACTTACTTGGGTAGTTAGCAACGATAAACTTCATAAATGATGCTCTGAAATATTACATTGCAATTAACACAAATTTACTAAATAATCAAAAACTTTGAGAGACAGTCTAATTATTTCATGAAGAACTGATCCATATGCACTTGCTAGATCAACCTGAATTGCATGGAGCTCAGTTTTATTTTGTTTGGTTGATTTTGATTGGGCAGTTGTGTTTTAGTATTCGTTAATTCGTAGGAAGCCCTTCATACGACGAGCAAGAACCCTCAAAAATATTTTCCTTTTACATTCAAGAGGGAGATAGTGAGAAAATTTTAATACCTGTTGAATACATTTCCTCAGGTATCCAGATGCTATCTGCCTTGCACCATTCTTGGAGTACAATTCCTTGTTTCCATGTCTGCTGAAAAAGAATGGTGAGTTGCTTGAAGACGTTTGGACAATTCTTATATATCTTGTAGGATAGTACCTTTATTCCAGGTGCGCTGTTGGCACGGAATATTCGGACGAATTTCTGAATTTTCCTCAGCTATAGTCCACTGTCATTAAACATAACGTCTGGACCTTCAGGCTTAAATCATCTTTTATAATAGGGATTACAAGGTCTTTCCAAGCATAAAAATATGTATCCACAAGGCTATAGAGGCCAATCTTTTCTGCTGCATAACTCACTGCTGGAGGAAGAAGATACAATTTAATACTTTTCACTAGAGTATTTGCGCGTAAGTGAATATCAACGCAAATACCCTTGGGATGTGCATTCTGATCTAGTAGATATCTGCTTGTAAAGAGAAATGATAGAGCCAAGTTTGAAATACATAAGGATGAAGCGCTTAATAGAAGTTTAAAAATTTTAGGTATGCAGTGTTTTGTATGTTTTTCACATAATCTAAGGTATGGTGTTTAGCAAAATAAAAGAACTAATATCGAAAACGCAATATACATAATGTTTTGTCAGATGCATTTTCATGTTGAATGTCGTTGACACGCAATACATAAGTTTCGAAAACAACACGAGCGAAGTGACTTTTCATTGAGACGCACCTAGTTTCGAAAACCCAGCAAGACAGCCTGACTTATCTGAAATAATAAAAACACTTGCACAGACGAGCTCTGAGAGCGGAGACTGAAAAATGAAGACTGTATTCACTACTAAGGGTAACACCCTTAAAAGACCTTATCTATTTTTCAAATTCATAAGAACGCAAATATGAACGACCATCATTTACCACGTAAATAATTAAAAAGTAAAATGTTAAATTATCCGGAAGTTTTGAATGCCTTCTGCTAAAAAAATAAATTATTAGTTTTGATGAATGAAATTTTGAAATAAAAAAAAAACAATGAAAAATATTCGTATCCTCTATTGAAAGTAGCAGTTTTTATCAAACTACATAACTGGCGAATTTGGGATACAAAGCCAATCTTACAAATAATATAATACGCTTTCATAATATTCTGTATGATACATTTTCAACAGAGTGCTAGCAGAAATTTCAGAGAATAAATTTTCGACATTAGAAGCTAAGTAGAGTAATAGGAGATTCGAAAATTTCTTTAAAATCAAAGAAATACTTATTAAATCGCTCATATATAACCACCTTCACAAAGAGGAGACTTGAAGCTAAGGAACATGTGAGAAACAATAGACGCTGAAGAAAAAATAAATAGAAAGGAACTTATATGTGAAATTAGAAAGCAAATCCTTATATTTTAAGTAATGTTAAAATTGAAAAAAATGTCCAGAGAATTGGACACTTATCGACAGATGAAATTAAAGAGAGAAGAGAGAAACAGGGAGAAAACAAGTTTGTGTGAATGGTCTTCAGAATAGGATACATGAAGTATGTTGTAGAGTCTAAATCCAACGAAATTCTAGAAGGTAAGCATAAGCATAGGATCAGCCACATTTAGAACATTAATGGTACATAAAAGAAGCTAATAACAGATAATTAGCCCACTACAATAACAGTGCAATTTTATTTAAACAAAACTGGTATATACGAGATCTCAGTAAAATAAGGTAAGGCACATTTTCTATGGACACACATGTGAAGAGTTCTACAAATCGTCTGTTTTACTCTCTCTTTCTCTGTCTTTCTCCCTCTACCTCACTCTCTATATATACAGTTCCGTTAGGAATGATTTTATTAACTGAAGAAAAGCTATTCCATTAGTTTATAAACTCTTATTTTATTTACAGAAATTAGATTTTTCAAATTGACTCTCCGTATAAGTTACTGATATTCTAGCTTATTCGAATGACGAAACATGTATCATATATGTTTTTCAATATTCTGTCATTCACTTACCCGCCATTAATCTAACATTTTGTGCGCGCACACAAACATACACACACGCACATACACCCCCCCCCATATATATATATATATATATATATATATATATATATATAATTAGTTAGTTTTTGATCATAACTACATTACACCAGTATTCAGTTGTGTTAAAAAGTGTTCAATTCATTTACATTGTAAATCTTTTGAATATTTTTTCATTTCAAAATGAATTAATTTTGCAACCTAGCTTTCAACCTTTCGGTATCTTACGGCGAATTATAATAACTGATTTACCTTCGTTTTTCAAATAACTCATTTATAAACGAATATATATATAATGGATAACAACATAATATAAAAAACAAATATAAAAAGATAAATATATAAAATTTATAAAATTGATAACACTATATATATATATATATATATATATTAGTCTTAGATTTTATATATATGTATATCTATATATATGTGTGTGCGTGTATTTGTTGATCATAGCATCTACTGTTTATGTATCTTAATGTATACATATAATTAAACTACTTATAGTCATATTCGATTTTACTAAGTGCTTGTACTACATATTTGTAAAACATTTATTTATCCTATATTGAGGATCATTTTAAAATTTATACCAATGATTACCTATCCTTTATGAGACGCATGTAAATTCCCGAGACAGCATTAGATAATATTAATCAGTAAACAATAAGAAAAATATTTAGAATAACAGCATTAGGCAAAACAGCAGATGCAAGTGCAAAAGATTTGCCTGGTGCCGAATGGGCGTGGTGTTTCTAGACGAATCTGTCTTAGAAAGATGACCGTAACGGTTTTCTTCTTGTCATGCTGGACCAGTAACATCTCATCTGAGTTGTCTTAGACAAAGTGAGGCTGTGAATACATCCCCACACTTTTACCGACCAAACAGTCTCGTCCTGTCCAAGCTCAACTCAGGTTGGAATGACGATCGTATTAATAACAATTAGAACAATTACCACGCATCATCGGTATTTCTACGTGCCGAAGCGATACATGGAGCGTTAATTGGATTATGATCAGTGTCTCTCCATTAGCTATCACCACCGTACTTTCTTTTCACCGACGGCCATACTCTACTGAAAATTTGTGTGATGCTAGGCCTTGGTGTAATAGACTGAGAACAAATAGAGGAGGTTTGGGTGATGCCTGGTGCTTCTTAGAATTTATTAAGTGTAGAGAGAGCTGCTCTTCCAAATCCAAATTGCAAAATCTGACTTAATACAACATTATTCCATGTTTTTTCTGCAAAAATACGAGGAAGTGTGAATACGGGCATGGTCGTCGATCATCTTAGCATTCCATGTTGTTAGTAATAATTGAAAGTCAAATTAATCATCGGAAGAGAAATGTGTTGAATTTTAAAGAATTACGAGAGAGAAAACAGATGCCATAATATTATGTTAAATAAAATTCGATAATAAGATGAAGCCTAAGACGAAAAGAAACCTTGGAACTATATTATTATTGCTTGAAAACTGCATTCGAAATAATAAGAATATATAATCCGGTTTATTTTTCACCCGTTTAGACACTAGGAAAAGAAAACTATCGTCAAGGAGCATTTTCACAAAAAATGCCACATTATAGAATTGATTACCACGTGGGTGCTTCTTTTAATATATAATTACCTCCGTGACTTCCGGAGTTCGCAACTGAAATGCAGTTAATGACGCAGTTAAAGCTAGCTATGATTTAGGCAATAAGCAATGTAAAGGTACCGTCCAGGCTTAATTTTATTTACTGATTATTAACACATAAGGTGTATATATTGCTCTTGTTATATTTATACACCCTTTTGAACCTACATTCAGTATTCCGTGTCTTATTTCCGGCCAAACTTTTAACGACAAATTTGCAGTTAATTTTCTCTGCAACAATTCCACAACAATGTTTCTTATTATAAAATTAAAAAAAAAGCAATATAAATATAAACTGTCCGGTTGCAAAAGCTGCTTCTGGTTCCATGATAAGTGTGACATGTGTTCGGGTGTATCGATAAAACATCGATTATTGCAATACAAGAGCCGTTGTATTTCTGTAATAACGTATTAGCAGCACGTCAGATAGTGAAATTTTTTTTGCTAAGATTCCTTATATATAGAAGCTTAAAAACTTTTTAATAAATTCAGACAATTAAGGTGGGCGAGCGTTTCGGAGGGTTTCTCTCAATGAACCACAGAAAGTCAGGTCATGATATATAGGAGGAATTTTATTGTAAGGATAAAGGTGGATAAAGAACTGAAATGTCATAGACGTTTTCTATGCCAGTGATGAAATAAATTGAATGATACATATGTAGCATTTAGTAAGTCTGAAAAGTTATCGCGTGTCTTCGTCAAACGATTACAGGATTTTCTTTAATTTATTTTTCAAGTTTAAGTTGTGAAGAAGAGACAAAGACGGGAATTTTTTTTATCTGAGCTGCTGTTCCTGTTTGAAACAGGTATGAATACCTCAATCTCATTTTAGGAGTTCACAATACCTCTCCACTTAACCATTATCACCAAATATACCAACTTCAACAGCTCGGTGTTTACATAAAGAACAGGTTTCCCTGTGGCAATGACACTTAAAACGAGGACTCTTAGATCCCGTGTATGTATCCATTGTACTACATTCGTCTTTGTTGTTTATGGTCCCCAGGATAAAGGATGGGTAATCTTCGATCAAATATCATAGGGGATTGACAATATGCTCACCGAATTTACCTCGGTCAACTTTTAAATATGTAGTGACTTCAACATTTATCTCATATAGTGGTTAGTCCACTCTAACAAAACTTATGAGGAAGGCTAATATTAAAGAGACTTTTCCATCGCATATGAAGTAACCATCTGAGTTCCTGACAAGACTTGCGCCATAGAATCATCAACAAAAACTGTTCAAACTGTTTAAATGTCTGAAAAACTAAAACATTTATTAACGTTTACCAATTTTTCCAACGCTCTGTTTACATCAGTCTTTAATTTTGCAGTACTTTGTTTTTCGCTTTGACAACATAATTTTTATGATCTATAATAAAAAGTTTATATATATATATATATATATATATATATATATATATATATATATATATATATATAATCAATGACTTTCGAGTTGCATAATTATATTTCGCATCACCAAATATTTTATTGTAAATATTTATAAGGAAAACATCTTTTATAACCTGAAGGGCAAATGGTATATTGATTATATGAATATGTAAATCCACAAATGTTTACCGAGATCGATTGTTTAATAGGCTGCTTATTGCATAAGCATTGATGTATCTAATAAAGCATTCTAACAATATACAGGGTGTGATGTATAAATTGTCACCAATTTAAACTTTTAAATTCACGCATGCCCATTATTTGTTTCTGATCTTGATGACTGCAATGTATGTTAGGGTTAGTCAGGCACTCTCTGTGAGAAAAAGAACAGAATGACGCGTTTCACTCCGCTATAAATTTAGAAATGGAATGTTATACTTCTTGGCATTCGTGCCGGAAGCTCTAATACAAAATTTCAGAGTGTATGTGTGTAAATCTGAAGACAGATAACATGATTCGGAAAATGTTAGATGCTATATCCTCTCAAAATCATGGTGTATGAAGTGGTGACTAATGATGGTGAGGTTTGCTTCCATTCATATTTCCACAGTTCTTCAGACACTGAACATGTTGACCTACATCAAATAACTTGAGAAGGTAGTGCTTTCGTAGATCAATAGTGTATCTGCTGTAAGACACTGTGTCTAACTACAGGACTATTCACCACATGCAGAAGACATTTATGGCTGTCAAACAATTTCTCTGACCAAATTACGCCTTACATCTAGCCACCTAACTTCCCATACTTCAACTTCTTTGATTAGTATGTGAGGAGTGTATTTGAGCGAGAGACAAAAAATTCCATGTCAGACCAAAGATGAACTAAAGACATTGATTATAGCAGAATTCAACAATTTAAATAAGGAAACCGTCCAGAAGAAAGACAAATTTTGAAGTTGTCAGGAGGCAATATTTGAGGTAATAGAGAGTTATTAAAATAAATTTATTCTTTATTATTTCAAGATGTTTTTTTGTTATTTTGGTAAATATACTTTCTCAAATGTGCGTTGTCGTGCAGTTGGAACGAGAAATCAGAGAGCTGAGTTCGAATTCTAGTTAAATTCTTTGCATTCACATACGTGCAAATACCCTTGGGAAAGGTATTAATCCGTCGCTTCTCCCTCCAGCTATTGTTCAAATAGCGGGACAGATGGGATTCTATAGCGTTGGTTGGCAACCAGTCTACCGCAGAATAAAATGGCAACCTACTGCATAAAATTCTTCTGCCCAGTTAGACATGTTTCTTTCGGGACATGGTCGTCCAAATATATGGCACTTAAATGACTCATCTTCTAAAATGAGATGTCAGAGTCGTTTTCAGTTTTGCATAATTTAGACGGCAATTCATTCATATATATATATATATATATATATATATATATATATATATATATATGTACCTGTGTGAGCATATACATGTATTCCCTCAGTTATATAACTGAGTACGATTGAGTTCGTACACACATATATATGTATATTTGCGTGTGTGTGTATATAGCAAAAGAAAGAGAGAGAGAGTTAGACAGATATATTTTGTGTCAGTAATCCAAACACGCGCACACATACATGTATGTATGTGCGTGTTTGTGTTTGGGTATGTGTGTGTGTGTGTGTGTTTTTGATTAGTTCATCATGCAAGCATATTTGAGGACTTTACATTATTTTGCTAGAATTATTATATATCACTATGTCATCAAAAATCTACAGATTAAACAACACGCACACATACACGTG
This sequence comes from Ascarosepion bandense, assembly GCA_037127315.1. Lineage (NCBI taxonomy): Eukaryota > Metazoa > Mollusca > Cephalopoda > Sepiida > Sepiidae > Ascarosepion > Ascarosepion bandense. The sequence goes on from JBBBDQ010029090.1 coordinate 2,259,504, forward strand.
TCCTTATGTGTGTGTCCTTATTTCTTCTGTACAAACGAATTTATACGTATATTTATCTAAGTTTATGTTATTTACTTTCCTCAAATACTTGTGCATATACGCATTTGCAACACAAACTATGTACCTCTTCATATGTCCCCCTAACAATTTGTATTCATTAGCGCATTCATATCAATAGTATTTTTCATCCTGTCTACTCATGATTAATGTTGTTTTAGGTGATGAACTGTAACATGGATTCCCCACTCACGCAATCTTATCTTTAACTGAGCAATACTTCTTCTTCTTCTTCTTCTTCTTCTTCTTCTTCTTCTTCTTCTTCTTCTTATGTTATGAAATTTTCTCATTTTCTTTTTTCCATTCAATGTTTTATTATTTTCTTCGCTTGTTTCTTTCATGATTATCTTCGTCATCATTTGCCACTTTCTTTTTTATTCTACATTCCATTTGTTAGGAATCCCTCCGTTCATCGTACTGATCAATTTTGTCACGAAATATGACGAAATGATGAGATGAATAAAAGTACTTAAATCTACTCTGAATTTTGCAGGAATAGTTTTACTGTACGGGGCGGGGAGGACTTTTCAAACACATCCTGAATATTGTGCATATCAATGTAGTTTGTGTATAAATTGAACCTTGATTCTGGTCGAAAAATATCAATAATATTGCTCATTTGTTGGTTAATATAGCTACACAATAAAAAAATATTTGTTTACATAAGTGGAGTAATATCAGATGACGAATAGACATTGCTCCTCCTCAACTGCCGTCTAACCAAAATTTGCATGCAATCAGTCCCTTTTTACATTTCTATTAGAAACTGCATTGTCCAGTACTGTTGAATCCTAAACTGTAGATACAATCTTTCATTAAAGTGTAAAAAGTAAAACGTGATGATAGTTGGTCGCTTGTAATTATTCCCATAAAATCAAGGAGAATAAACGTAACTCCTCTTGTAATTTACCTTGTTTTACGACTAATGCAACAGTATCCACCAAACTGGTTAAGTTAATATAAACACCTAAGCTCTAAAGAAATATTTTATAATATTATTGATATCTCGGATACGATATAAAGAGTAAGCAACTTAATAACTTTGACATCTGATTGAATAAATATTTAACTACAGAAACTTACACGTACTAGTTGAACAATATTAGCGGTTCTGGATGAGAAATTGGTAACTTTATTTCGTTACCTTTACTTTCTAGCAAATACTCTAGATAACATATGGATGCTTATCTTCTACCTCTAAATATTGCTTCAATAGCAAGGCAGTCTAAGAGAAGTAATATTTTAATTTTAACCATATCAAGCCACTCTGTTGCATATACTATGGAATCATTAATAATAACATGGATTTCTCCATGACTATAACTATGATTTCAGTCGACTTACAATTATGTATTCTGTATTATTAACTTTCTGATATTCACCAAAATGTTGCTTCCATGTCTATTTTGTTCTTTTCCCGTTCTTCTTACCATAATTTATCATGTGTGCAAATATAAATTATTTTTTTCTATTATAGACTAGCATGCCAATATGGAGTTAAACTTCCATTATTAATGAATGCAAGTTTTTTAGTCATTTCATCGCAAGCAAGTCTAGGCCACTACTCGTGCGCAGTGGGTTACAATTTGGGTAAAGAAAATATTGATGAATACGTAAAAGACGGGAAGAATTTAAGAAGATAAAAGATAGTAATTGACGCTACATTTAAACTTTTGGAGATTATAGCTATCAGGAAAGCAAATAAACGGAAATGAGTTTCACAGGCGGGATGGGTGAGAAACACAACCACCTAGAGTAGAAGTCGCGATTATATTTAACTATTTAAAAGAAAAATGATAGGACGTATATGACAACTAAGTAGTACACTAAATTAACGTGTGCGTGGTACCAGAGAAAATGTTCGTGAGAGCAGTTGTCATAAAAATATACATAGAAAAGGCAGAGAGAAACCACGTCACGTCGGTGAAAAAGTGACTGTAGTCGAGCAGTCAAGTCAGGATCGAATATTTCGAATATCAGCTGCTATTATATATTACCAGAAATAGCAGACACATCAAACTATTTTAAGTCTAGTGTATACAGAAATGAACTTATTATTTTTCTATTACATTTATTTTCTAAAAATATACGAGCTACTATCATTTCCATCGAAAATAATTAAAAACTAGTGAAAGATGCGTTAATTTTTATTAAGTTTATCACGTAATTATAATTAATTCTAACACTGTTGGTTAAGCTATTTTTCATGTCATCAAATAATTCAAGTTTTATTTCAAGTTTTCTTAGGATGATCCTTCTTAGCAGAGAGATTATATTATACAAATTAATTAATAAATGTAAAAACTGCTCACATTTAATTATGGGTTTCTATTAAAAGTTTAAAGTCGGGAGGTTCAATGCTATAGTGTAATATTTAGAAATTAAATAATGTCCGATTACAATATAAACCAAATATTAAATTTTCATACCACCATAGCTACATCAACGTAGAATATAAGCACTACCATAGAATTCTAGACAACTTATATACTTAATTTAAATGTAGATTATCTATTAATTTAAGTAATATATAAATATTTGACAATAATAATTTAGTAACTTATATAAAGGGCTTTAATATATGTGAATATAGTGTCGGTTTCTTTATCTACATTGCAGATGATATCCATGTATTGGTCTAGCATACATTAATTTGTAATGTGTAAAAGAATCTACCGCCTATATAGATTCGTATTATACTTTCGATGTCAGCCTAGCGAGGATGACAACATGCAATTCTATCTGAATTTTCAGTGTCTGAAATCAAAGACTGATGTTATCTTTTTCACATAAATATTTACTTAAATCCGATGTTAGCTATGTATATTATGCCTCCGTACATTTTTTAGCTTTTAAATTTAGAACTACTTTTAACTTTTACAATGAAGCACAGTTATAGAAACTTATCTAGTATGCTAACCATTTGTGGGTAGATCATTCTCCATTTGTAATATAATGTAAGAACTGATCGTATTTCAAACTAAGGACAATCTTGTATAGGTCCATTTCACCAGTAGTTTTGCTAAAACACAAATTATGTGACCAGATATAATTTACTGGTGTTTCCCCAGGTGAAGTAAAAAATATATTTTATAAATATGTTCGATCGTTTCGAGACTGGCACATGGGACAATGGGGCCAATTAGCTAATTTTATGTTTCTCCCTAAAAATAGCTGCGTCAATTCATTAAGTTTTTCATAATAAGCGCAGATGATATGTTTTTAGAATAATTTTTTAAAAAATATCAGTTAACAGAATTCTAAAAATATGTCTCCAAGCAAAATATGATCATCTGAACTGTGCAGTCTGTTTTCCGTTATATTTCCCAATCTCAGAAATATATATTGATGTTCTAAATTATGTACCAAAAATTAAAATGCAAAGATCAACTTTACACAAGTCAATTCATAAGTTCATAAATAATACCAGCTGAATATAAATTTACTTAAAACATATGGCTTCTATTAAAGTGGGTCTCAGTTAGTAAATTAAAAGAAGATCGGCAAAAGTTAACTGACTGAGAAATAAGAGTCTAAAGAATTTATCTTAGAAACTTTGTCTTGAAGTAATAAAATGCAAAGCAATCTACTTTTTAGGTTTTATTTTATTTAATAATTTAATTTTGTTTAACACTTTTCATTTTACATATGATCTTACTTCGAATCAATAATTTGTAAAACGCTTCCATGTTATTGGTGACAAAGACTGTTATAAATTTCACATTTTCGAAAGCGGAGCAAATGCTTTTCTTCTTTGGCAACACATGCTCACCTGGTATTAAGTATGAAGAAATACTTTAAGCCCACTGGATATGTCAATTCACTAACAAATTAAAACAACGCATAGGATATATTAACATGAACAATCCTGACTTTTCTGGCATTTCAATTAAATCAATGTGGTTCAGATTCATAATGGCATTAATTAATATTTAGCTTTCGAAAATTGCATGTTGATTATAAGCTATCTTTATATATTTACGTTTGTACAGCTTATTTCAAACGTAAACAAACTTGTTTTGAAAACCCTGATATTGTAGAGAGTAAACTCTTGTGCTGGAGAAATCTATGCACCGTAAACATACTTGTAGGATTAAATATTCCAGCCAATTTACTTAATGATTTCTCTCGCACGTCAGTGGCTACGACATAATAAATTTTTAGGTTTTTTGATACTTATTTTCACGACAAAATAAGATTTTCAGTTCCTCCTCCTGTTACACAATTTGAGGAGTTACCATCCTTTGCTGATAAAACAAACTTTTTAGTCCTTAAATTTTTCAAAAAAAATTCTAACCTTGACTATTCTGGTGTATCCTTGCCCGATTTCCCACTTACATCTGAGTCTCTATTGAGTGATATAATTTTTTCTATGCTCTCTGTTATCAGCTCTAATTTGAATCTTTACATAGCACGTAGACTTGAGGGTATAGCTGTATAAATCCTTAAAAATGTGATCATAGACTGGCTTCTGGTATTTGTAAACTGTACAATATATGTCAGGCTTGCCCTTACTCTCCTTCTTGTTGGAATTGCTCCTCTGTTGTTCCCGTCTTTAAGAATTCAGCTGAACTGTCTGACGCTTCGAGCCGTCTGACTAGAAGTCATCTTCCTATTTTTGACAAGGGTCTGAATTTTTGAAAATAATACTGCTAATGTATTCGATTAGACATTGTTTTATCGACGAATCATGGTTTCCCCTCTCGGATTACATTAATTGGCAAGACAGAATATTGTGGTTCTTCAATAATTCTTACAGTTTGCATAAAGCACCCCTACAGGATATCAATATTGGAGTGTTCGTTACGGTTTTCTGGATGTCATTTCCTTTATGAATACAATAAACAGCGACCGCTATTTTTCAGAGATTAACTCCACCTTCATCAGTCACATTACCTGTTAGGAAATCGATTCCTCGTGGTTTCAACAGGACAGCCTACTGCCAAGTATCCCCAAGATCTATGCAGTTTTTGGAGAAACGTTTTGCAGAGAGCATTATTTTCAAAGATGCGCGGAAACCCTACTCGACAAATATAAATTCACTAATTGTGGAACTGCAAAATCTGAAGTGTATAGAGATTGTCGATGGAAATTGGGTGGCAGGAAAGCAACGATAACAGCGTACATTCAGTTTCATTCAAGCGAACAATATGGTTTTCACAACTGAAGAAGGCTTATTTCCAGAAGAGATTTGATACATAGATTTTGGTGCAACAGCGTTTTTATGATAAGTATTCAGATATATATGTTCTGTATCGCAATACGGTTCGTAAGCTTGTTTATAAATTGAAAGAAAACGAATCAGTAGACGATGCTAAATGTCGAGGAAAACTAGTAAATCAATTGGAGGAGAAATAGTTGGATATTACTGACAATATACTGTAGAGTCCATGAAAATCATTACGAAATTTAAGGTAGTAGCAAGATAGTGGGCTAGAATTTGGTTATAAGGTGATCAGACAAAATTAAAACTATTCGTAATTCTTCAACCGATCATCTAATAGAAAGTTTCAGAAACAAAATAGCAAAAAATTGATACCTGCATTAATGCTAACAGATGTCAGATTCAACAAGTTTATAATTGTCATTTATATTATCCTCCTATGTTTGCCTTTATTACTGAGATGCTGCGTTATTGTAGTTATTTACATTATTTACATTGTAAAGCTGTTCTCATTTTGGTTGCAATATTCACGAAGTTTCAGACGTTGTACGCCCCGATCTTCTTCAGTGGATAATGATTTTGAACTTGGCTCTTTATTTACTTGAAAATCTGTCGGAAGCACTCGAAGCAAAACCCTGAGTAAAGCAAATCAATTCCACAAATACTATCACCGTTCCTCAATCTCCGCTAACCTACTATCCTCACCAAAAATTTAAGACAGTCTCTGAATGAGCGTACTGTACTTTTATTTAGCTGACCAGCTATCGTCGTCCTGCTGCCTTGGCCAAGATAGAACTCAATACACCCCTCCAGTATTCCTTGTGCATTTGGAAGCCTGGCGCAGTTTATAGCGAAATCATAATCTTGTCAAATAGCTGACTAATTGATGCTTCGCCAGGGCTACTAAGGGCAACCAAGGGTGTTTTTATTGTGACACTAACACTAGATGGGTTGCCTCCAGGCCACATCCTGTTATTTAACCCACAACTGGAGGGAAATGACGGATTAATACCTTTCCCAAGGGTACCAGTGAATGCAGGGTACTTGACTGGAATTCGAACTCGGCTCACCGATTTTTCTTTCCAAGCCGACATCCACTGCACCACAACGCACATCCGTCACTGAATGCTTACAGCGCCTGGTATTCCCAAGCGGTCACCCATCTAGGTACTGACCAGACTCACGTTGCTTAACTTCGGTGATTGAACGAGAACCGGTGTATTCAACGTGATATGCTATTGCCTTGCTCAGAACGCCTAGTCTCAGCCAAATAAAATGGTTAAAAGCATTGCCACATCTTTCACGAATATAAATGACTGCTCGTTTCACCTTCAGTACGCAGCTCGCCAATTCGCTGTCATTACTCTAGTTTACAAAACATACACGCATTAGAGATAATTAATACATGCGGAAGTGTCATGACTCATGGAACGAAAATAATTTACACCAGTGATCAAACTAAAGATTGAGTTAAAAACGGCAATCGTCTGTAGAAGGTCGGATCGTACATAGGCCGAAACGTCGGGAACATGGCAATAAGGATGAACACCATATTCGGAACGAATAAATATCATAAATATTATCCTCCTGTAATCTGTATTGAAACATGTCCTTAAAAACATAGTTGCAATGTGACTTTCCTAACACCCTGTACTTGGAAAAATGAAAGGAAAAAATTAAAAAAAAACTAATTTTGGAATTCGACATTTAGAGTGGAAACTATCAAGCCTATAGAACTAAATATTCATGATATAAAAAAAAAACCAACCGGGTGATATGTGTCTATCTGAAATCCTAACAGCCAAACTGATAATATTACAAAAACGGTGCAGAATTACGTAAGTAGATTTTGTGTCTTATAACCAAGGTAAAAACAAATTGTGTTTAATTAGTTTTGCAAACAAGTTCTAACAATTAAACAACGAATTGAAACTAATTAAACATCTGTATTCTTCTTATCATTTTATTTGTTATTAGTAATATTAGATATTATTAATACTATTTAATATAAGTAATAATAATATACAATATTAAAGTTTATTATTATTTCCTTCTTATGATAAACACGTCTTTAGATTCCTTTACTACTCTTCCTTTTCCTCTCATTTCTTTCTCTTTTTTTCTTCTTTTTTCGTATGCTTCCTTCTCCTCTTTTTCTTTCTCCTGGTTGATGTGTGGATAGTCTAATTGATAATCACTGGGAATGAGAAATCAAAATGCCGAGATCGATTTCCTGCCACGTTAATTAAAATCATTTACGCTTGAATAACATTAGTAAATTATGAGCGCCTCTCCTAGCCCCAGCTATGGATTAAATAGTAAAATTTGATCTAGAAATATAGTTATTCTAAAAAATAAATTTAATGTAATATTCACTCGTTAAAAATATTCTTACAATTGTTAAATATGTCTCCGCTATTAATAGCAAACAAAGAGTTAATCAGCAACAAAGAATAAATAATTCAACATCATCATCGCATTTGATATTGTGGTTGTTTTTCTTCTACATCTTCTTAGCTCCTCTTACTTTTTCTACCTCTTCTTATTCTCAATTACCTCCATCTTTTACTGCTTCACGTCTTGATTTCAGTCTTCTTCTTATTTTCATCCTTCTTCTCCCCCTTATTCTTTTTCTTCATAGGCTTTTTTGTTCAGTCTTTTGTTCCATCTTCCTATTCTAATTCTTTAACTCCTATGTCCATTTCTTTCACTAAAACTCCCTATATTTTTATTTTTATTTTATTGGATATTTTCTGGCGTACAATTTGTGCTCTTCTGTTTGTTTTCTCTTTGCCTAGTTATTTGCATTCTTGTCCAAGTTCTGCTACAGTTCTGTTTTCACAAATTTGTTTTGGTTTTTCAACGTCTCTTGTTATTACTTAGATTCTTGACCATTTTTTGTCAATGTAGATTTACTTGCCAATGCAGTATTTTTTTCATTGTTATCATATTTCTGATAATATTTATTCCTTTTGCTTATGACTTTTTGATGCCTCTTACCAGCTTTGATTGATTCTGTCTCGGCACCCTGCACCCTTCTTGTCTTGTGATTACATATTACTTTACTTTTATCTGTTTTGTTAACGGGCTATTATTTGTAGTATTAGAGTTAATGGTAGTGTTACAATTATTAGTTGTATTCTGCTATGCTGTTTTTCTTGTTGTCCTTCTTCCTCTTCATTTTCTTTTTCATCTTTTCCATTTTGCTTATAAATCTCTGCTGCCCTTCCATTCTTTTCTTTTCGTTTCACTCCTTTTTTCTTTATCAAAATCTTTTCTCTTTTGTCTTTATTTCTCTTCCTTCTACTCATCTTCTTCTCTTTCTTCTTGATCTTCTCAAAAATTCATTTCATTATTCTTCGTTCGTCCTCTTCATACTTATTCCTATTTTCTTCCACTTCCCTATTTTTCATTTTCCAACTGTACATTCTCCTCCTCCTCCATTTTTGGTTCTTTTTTCTTCTTTCTTTTTTATGCTTTTGTTTTTCGCCTATTTCTTAATTATTCCCAGTTTCCTTCTCCTCTCCCATTTTATTCTTATTCTTTGTCTTCTCTAACTTCGTCTATATCTTCGTAGACCGTTTTCTTTTTTAATCATCTTAATACTCATTTTCTTTCTCCCCTTCTCCTTTTCCCTCTTCTGCTTTATTTTAATGCTACTTTCTTATCCATTTTTCCCAAACTTCTACTTCTTTTTCCAACTTGTCAGCTGAAATTAACTTGTCATTATATTTGTCCTATTACTCCACCCCATTCTTATATCATACAGCCATTTTCTTCCCTATCTACTCCGGTCAAACACTTTCCGTCTTTCTAATTAAGTTCTTCATTTTCTAACGTAATTATTCACTTCCCTGACGGGCGATTGACTCGTAATTCCATTCTGCTATAAACAAAAATACTACTCATTCAAACATCTTTCGTATTTTCCGTATGTCTCTACATGACTCTGCTCATCACATTTTCTGACCTCTTTTTCTTTTTTTAAATGTCTTCACTTATTTCTTGGTTTGATTGATTCTTCTTGTAAACGTCGGTCTGTATTTCTCAACGTTCTTATTACTGTGTGATCTGCAGTTCACTTATTTGTACAATGATATATTAAACAAATAATTTTCAGACGATTTACAAGAACTAAATTTCATAGACATAATGTGCACACTCAGTGTATATTATGATATTAAGTCAGCATTTCCAAAACATTTCAGTATATGTAAACATTATATATTATGTCTACATGTTTGATTTATGTGTAATTTTGCATTTTATTATCTAAGGTACTTGTATTATTTTTTACAACAGAGTTTGTAAAATTATGCCCATTAATATTTTATATAGATTCTTTTTCTAGTCTTTAAATGTTTATATATTTTTCTTTCCTTTCATGATATCACGCTCAAAAGGCAAAATATTGCGTCTCACATTTACACTTACTACAGAATTACAGTAACATGATTTCAAAAAAATTGTCCACGTCTTTCATTAAACACAGACAAGATCTAAAGGCTCTTTGAAATTATTTTAACATCTCACGCACACACACACACACACACACACACACACACACATATATATATATATATATATATATATATATATATATATATATTATGTATATAGGCAGCAAATTTTCTTTTAAACATGTCAAATTAAATAAATTGCAAACATTGTGTCTGCTTATTTTCAATAAAATCCGTTAATACTTACGGATAATCTATGGCGTATTATAATAGAAAGTTGTCAGAAATTAGCTGTAACGTTGACAGATGTTATTATCATCCATTTCTCAATGTACCCAAGTACTTTTAATCTCCTTTCAAATAACAGCAAAACTGTTTGCTAAATATTACTGTAATTATTTTTCTGCTTTAGATATAACGGTTGACAAAGTGCTTAGCGTACGTGCGTTGCAGTACAATGGATATCGACTCGGAACGAGAACTCGGGGTTCCTTCCAGTTATGGGTTAACTAACAGGACAGATAGGGTTCTATAGCCATGGCTGGCAACAGGTCTACCTCAGAAAGCAATGGCAACCTACTGCGGGATAATCTTCTACCCAGTCAGTCATGTCTCGCGAGAGACATTATCGCCCAAGCGTGTTTCATGTATGGCACTTAACTGACTGAATGCCATGGTCCTTCATCTGTTAAAGCATCAAAAAACTGTTCTTTTTACAAACATTTTAGAACATTACTACAGTATGTATAGCTGATTCTACTGACGGCATAAGATTTTTAATGAATATTGCCTTGATAATCTTTAGTTTAGTTGCTCTTGTTGTTATCTTGGTGTAAGATAGTGGTGTTATTTGATCATTGTTTTTTATATTGTGAATGTAGACAGGAATATTGTTGTAGATGTCTAGAAATGGGCAAATAGTCGGACAAGTGTAATGTAAGACGTCTTGTTAATGTAGTTGAAAATATTTAACTTTGTATTTAAAGACTATATATATATATATATATATATATTTCAACTTAGTTTGGTATTTAAAGAATGAATATATATATATATATATATATATATATATATATATAATTGAACAATTTCTAACCAGGTTGAGATAGAAAGCATATTTTTTTTTAAGTAGACATGCCTGAACAAGAAAAGAAAGAAATATGTAGTAATTGCAAAATATTTTTTAAAACAACGAGTTATCCCCCTTTGATTAAGTAATTAATTAATTAATTACAAAAAGACATGATTTCTATATTAGACAACATAAAATTTTAAAAAATCAAAAACAAATTCAAAAAATTTTTAAATACCGAAGTGCAAAAATGAAAATCTCAAAACAACCTTATTATAGAAGATAAACCCCGCAATATATAACAAATAATCCCGAAAGTATACGAAAAAATGATGTTAAAGAAATTAACAAAATCTTACAAAAAAGCCCCAGATTCATACATTTGAAACATCAATAAGAAAGCTAGAATAATCACAGACAAACTAAATTTAAGCAATAAAATACAAATATGGCAAACAAGCTTTTCTTTATAGTGAATGGCCACGAGGATGATTTTACCAACAATCCACCAAAGAGACTCATTAATCCAACAAAGACAGAAGTTGGCAAAATAAGCCTTCAAATATTAAAAAAGTTTGCGACCTGCTAAGAAGAGCCACTCAAGCAAATCAGTGGAAGAGCTCAAGTGATTTTATTTCCTAGTTCCAAAAAAATAAATGCAAAAATTGATACACAGTCATCAAATATGACATAAAAAACTTTTACCCAACAATATCTGAGAAAGGTTTACTGGAATCATTTCATTTTGCTAGAATGTACATAAATATACCATCTGAGCATACTGACAGAATATTACATTGCCGCAAATCTATACTTTTCCACAAAGGTAAAGCATGGATAAAGAAATCCAACAACGGACCATTTGATGTACCACAGGGATCGTATGATGGAGCAGAATTTCAGGATTGATGGGAATACACATTTTAAACAAAATAAACAAAGTAATCCATATTGACAACCTCAGATTATATAGATCTGATTTATCAATCATAACACCAAACAACAAAGAGAAAATGATAAAATAAGGAAAGAGCTTTTCAAATTATCAAATGAACTACATTTTGATATGATAGTAGATACAAAAAATTAAATGGTACACTATTTAGATGTAGAACTTAATTTACAGACTGGAAATGTTTCGCAATTCATCAAAACAAACACTAAGTTATCATACATAAATACAAAATCCAATCAACCGAAAAGTATGACTGAACACATTTACAAAGAAATAGAAGGCAGAATATCTAATAATTCGTCAAACAAATCAGTATGTAATGAAAAGAAAATTATCTATGAGGATGCAGTAAGAAAATCCGGTCATAAAAAATTTTTGCAATATAATTTTCAACCAAACAGACAAATAAAAAACAATAGAAAACGAAACATTATCTTTTTCAACCCACCATTTAATTAGAGATAAAGACCAAAATCAAACTTAGCTATAGTTGCACTAGTAATTTAGATAGTTTCATAAAAAAACAAAAGGCCAGAAACTTTAAATAGCATCGTACAAAACAAACTCACCAACAAAGAATGCAATTGCAGCGATAAAAGTAAATGTGCACTTCAATGACTCTGTAACTCAAAAGAAATCATTTACAAGGAATAGGTACATGACCCAAATGGCCAAAATAAAATGTATTTAGGCTCAACCAAAGACACATTTAAGACCCGGTGGTTTAATCACAGGTCTATATTCAAAATAGAAAAATGAAAATAACTGTACAAAATTGGCTAGCCACGTGTGGAAATTAAAACCAAAATATGGAAAAGACGCAGACAAAACATGGAGCATTGTAAAAACAGCCAAACCTTACAACGGTAGGAAAATATGTAGACTGTGCAAAGAAAAACGTTAGAAATAATGCTGTTCCCAAACAAGACCAACTGTCAAATGAAAGCACGTAAATTATGACTAAATGCATTCACAATAAGAAATACCTCTTAGGTTCATACAACCATGGATAAAAACGCCATAATTCGTTTTAATTTAAAAAGTTGCGCGTTCAAAAATTTCCAAAGTCTAAGTATTAAACAATATATATATATATATATATATATATATATATATATATATATATATATATATATTGAGTTGATATTTCAGCGAATCAATTTAACACAGTCTCATCAGCGATAACAATTCATTATGGGAAAATAATTTTATTTTTTGTTTGTTTGTTTGTGTGTGTGTGTGTGTCTGTGTGGGTGTGTGTTTGTTTTTGTGAGTGTGTGTGTGCGTTTGTGTGTGGGTGCAGGTTCGTGTTTGTGAGAGTGTGTGTATCTTAAACACGGAAGTAAGAGCAGGGAGAATAACAAAGGATGAAGGAAAAAGGAAAATCATGCCATATCATTGCTATCGGAACATATAAGTTTACTACTTGGTGACATTAATTAAACTAAAAATAAAGAATATATGAAAAAGACATTGAACAGACAAAATAACGGCCTCACAAGGTCTCAGTTAAAGGGTCACCAGTAATGATAATATCAAAATAAACTTGTTAAATAACTTAAGATAAAATGTTATGCCGAGAAGACAAGTAGATTTAAAAACAAACAGATTAAATATTACCTAGAACTAGTATGAAAAGAGATATAAAAACGGCGTGTTATAATATGTCTCCGTCTTTCTCTACTAAGCTCGATTACTTATCTTTTCGTTCCCCACCGCTTCCCTTCATCTCCTGATAGTTCCATACTTGACAGCATCTCGAACACTATAGATAAGGCCATTTTTCTCTCATTCGTTCGCTCATATATTTGTGTTTAGATATTTTTATGCCCATCTTGCTGTGGTCCATGTAATGAATGTTTCAATCACTCAATCTCTTGCGCATATGGTTGATTTCCCGCGTGTTTCTTTTATAAACTTATTGGAATTTACACACTGCTAGATTTTTGTTTCAGTTCTGATTCTTGCTATGTCATGTAGCTTTGCCATCTTGGCAACTGTGAACATTCTGCGGTTTCCGTTAATATCTCCGTCCATTTTCGACCCACCAGGAAACTCTGACCAGTAGAATATCTTACTCATACCAAAAAGCAGACTGAGAGTATTTTTCGGGATTTCTTGTGTGACGTCCCTTGGGAAAAAGTTTTTAGTATTCTCGTTGAGAATTATGCATCCTAGGTCTATTTTTGGGTTAAAGTTGGTATCAATGCTTTCATCCCAACCAGGAAGTTACGAATTAAACCCCATTCACACCCACCTGCTTGTCACCTGCTTGCTCGGTCGCTATTGCCACAGTAATCACTTCTTCGGTCCATATTGGAGCCACGCGTCAAATAGGCGCCTATTTGCCTCTGCTCGTAATGAGTGCAAGATGGTCAGAAATGCTGTTAAGATGTTGTTTGATGATAGAATGAAGCAGCTTTTAGCATCCCACAAGTTATGATCCAGAGACTACGGGTGGCTCTGTAAAGATGTTTTAAATAACAGCAAAACACACGACAAAGCCGAATGATTTGCTCGCAGATTCTTCACAAACTTAAAATTTCATTCGTCGGGTGTATACGCACCCGATTTCCTACCTAGACCTGAGGCTCAGCTTAGTAACGTTCACATTATCCACTCGCTGTTCTCTAACATATTAAAAATTGACACACGTGAAGCGTGCGAATGTGACGGAATCCCAATCATTGTCCTGAAGAAATATGCCCTTGAATTCTGTCTTCACCAATATCTACAACTACTGCCTCACTTCTTCTTCTTATATTCTTGCCTGCTGGATGTCCTTCTCCGTGGTTTCTCTAATTAATAACTCTTGAGAAGCCTCGGACCCATCTAATTATTACCCTATCAGCCTCCTACCAATTTTTGGGAACGTGTACGTGGCTATTATCAATACTGAAATGGTTCAATATTTCACAGCCTTTTCTTCGATAAACAATTTGGTATACGCGTCAGCAGGTCTATTGCTGTTTATGCTAACGACTATCACAAAAGATATATACCAGGCTCTCGATTTAAACGGCGAAGCATGAGCTGCTGCACTAAATATCTTCAATGCATTTGACAGATGGCCTTCTACACAAGCTAGAGGATTATGGTATAACTGGATGCATTTTTGACCTAATCTTTTCGTTTCTTTCAAATCGCCTAATTAAGATTGAATAGGCATGCTTCTATATAGTATCATACAAACGCTGGTCTCTCAAGGCTCTATTCTAGGTCATACGCTTTGTATGATTTTCATTAACAATCTTCCTGAGGTACGTAAGTATCTACGCCAACATTTAATCCCGCCTCTATAAAAAATCTGTCTTGTCTAACAAAGCAAACCTCCCTGGTGATTTTGAAAAGGAACTCCAATCTGCAAGAAACTGCTCGTTAATTTAATGCTGCTATCCTTTAACCACCATAGAGAATCGCTCCTACCATCCATCAGCATAGATCAGGCTAGTCTAACGTACACTTGCGTCCCTGACAGCTACAATCTCCAAGAATGTCAACTGCCATCTTTTATCTTCTTTATTTGCATCCTTTCCCTGACAACCACTCTATCACTTTCGTCTCCATTTCCACTGGAATAGAGCCCTCTGCGCACCAGTGTTCTCATTCTTCTTTTATCTCTTCTCTGACACAGACTGTAACTTTTTTCTCATCACCTACCTCTTATGTAACCCTCTGCGCACCAGTGGCAGTACTGCCTCGCTTGGGTTATATATATATATATAATGATGAACTTTGCTCACTGGTGAACCTTATGTATGAATTTACTCGAGCTACTAGACTAGCAACTAAGTCCCACCCTTTTACAATGAAACCAATGAAAGTGACTGCAAGTTCTACTCCCTCAGCTTCTTTTCTTGCACTTCTCACCTGTGGAATTCCCTTCTGTATACTTGCTTCCCTGATAGCTACAATCTCCAAGAAGGGGGTTTGAGTATATATATATTCTATCTTTACAAATAAAGCTAAATAGAATGGTTTAATTCTTGGATATGTTTTTCTATATTGCATTTTATAGTCTAGTTTCTAGAGATAAATATATTTTTTCTACTTGTATGAAGTGGTAGAATAATCTAGCTGGTTGAGTTGGCTGACTGTAGACGTGTTTTGGCTGCATTCCTTATATAATGTTACTTATTTTATGTATTCTATTAGTAGATAACATTTAATATAATATCGTTAAGTCAATTAAGTATGTCAACCGTGTCGACATTCCTTTAGAACTTATTACCAACTGCAAATGTTTGAACTTATTTATTGTATAACTCAAATAACTAGTAACAAAAATGAAAAACTTCAAGCTTTACTCAGCAAAGTTTAATAGATATTTGTCGCCTGCAAAATATCGGGCAGATTTTCCTTTGAGACCTGACAGAAATACAGGATATAGAATGTTGATTTTCAAGAATGTATAATCTGCACAATTTAATTTTGAATCATATTTAATCTTTCAATATAACATTTAGTAGAAGATACCTAAGCTTATTTGTATGATGTTACTAGATAAAGAAGGAATTTGTTCATTTCTGTCGTATAGGCTCTGGTTACACGAAAATTTGGCGGAACACAATGTTCTCATTCTTTTTAATTATCAATCTATTTTGTGCTGTATTACAATAATAGTTGTATTATATCAGGAAAAATTGAAAATTAGGATAATATAAATGATAATTGAATAATATGAAAGAAAAACATGGTGAAAGCAAGAAGTGAAAAAAGGTTTTGAAAGGAAGCAAAGAATGTATGATAGTGGCATACTAGAAAGAATACTGACAAGAAACGAATGAAGGCTGAATAAAAGAAAATCGATCAGAGAAAGAAGATAGGAAGGAAACATGTTCAGAAGAATAGAAAAGAATGATAGAAACATATATAAAAGAAACAAACAAAAGTGAACACTTAGAAGAAATGAATAAAAGGAAGGAAAAATATAGAAGGAAAGGGAAAGAAGAAATGAAGAAAGTAAGGAAAGGGGAAGGATGGGAGGAAGGAAAGGAAAGTAATGGAAGGACGGAAGGAAGGAGAGAAGGAAAGAAGAATGGATAGTTACGACTATGAATAATTTAAAAATGCATGTAAAGAAGGAAAGACGAAAGGAACGAAGAAAGAGATGAACAAAGGAATTTTACACGGAAGAATAACGGATAAAAAGAAGCGTGAAAGGAAGAAAAGAATAATGACTGCAACGAAGAAGTAAGTAAAAACGTTTTAAAAAAGGGTGAAGGAAAGACGGTAGAAAGAAGAGACGAAAGGAATGAAGGAAAGAAGGAAATATAATTAGGTGAAAGAAAAAAGGAAAGAAGGAGGAAAAAGCAAGGAAGAAGGAAGAAGGAAATAGAAAAGAGAGGAAAGAAAAGTATCTTAGAAAAGGCGGCGATAAAGAAGAAAGCATGGGAAGATGAAATGAAACTGGAACTGGAAAGAAAACACGGAAAATGAAATATTAATACACAATGAAAAAGTAAGATTTACAGATAAAAAAAAGTAAATGAGGAGGAATGATAGATAGATAGAAAGATATATAAAAGAAACAAACAAAAGTGAACACTTAGAAGAAATGAATTAGTAAAAAAAAAACAAAGAAAATAATTAGTAAAAATAAAACAATTCGAAAGCTGCATATAAAACAGAAAAAATCAATTATCTTTAGCCTAGAATTTACATTTTTTTAGTAATTAGTAGTTATTAATGATTAGGTGTTTCTCTGCTTAAACGCTGAATAAATTTTTAAGAACATTCTGTCGCATGATTAGAGCCATTGCTAGTGTAATTAATTTGAAATTGACAGAGAAGAAAATATGTTTTTTTTATTTACCCTAGCTATAAAAACATTTACCTGGCTTCTTTGCAGATCATTTTTGTTTTTCTTTTGTTTTTTTTTTGTTTTTTGTGTGTTTTTTTTTTTTGCAGATTTCCTTTTTCTTGCAAACGCTATACTTTACTTATTATATGGAGAATTATCCAAAATTGATACGGGTTCAAGTATGAATCTCTGGTCATCTTAGGTTCAACTGCAAATGTCCCCAATTTTTTTGATAATATTTCACTGTCTATGACATACGTATATATTACAAGCCAAAAGGTTTATTCGGATTCAGATAAATCGTGTTACAATTTTGGATTTTAGATTTGGTGTAAATTTGCTTGCGAGTATAGGAAACTATTTTTAGGAATTGGTGAAGACGTTCTTGTGAATTTGTGAAAACTTTCTTGCAAACTGATAGAAATTTTCTTGCGAACCGGTACAATATTTGTTGAGAAATGTTGAAATCTTCAGTGAAAAATTGTGGAAACTTTCTTACAAAATAGGGGAAATTTCCTTTAGTATTACTAGAATCTGGGACATAGTTGCAATTTTTTTGAGAATTTCTGCAAACCTTCTTGCGAAAATTGTAGAAACATTCCTGTGAGTTAGCTGAATCTTTCTTGCGAATTAGTGGATTTTTTCTCAAACTGATTGAAACATTTTTGCACATTGATAGATACTTTTTCAAATTTTTGAAGATTAATTGCGAAGATTGTGAAGTCTCATTGCAAATTTGTGGAGCGTTTGTTTTGGCTAAAATACATTAGATGACCAGATGGTAAAGAACAGGAATAACAAGAATGGTTCTCTATACTTCATCCTATAAGGCACTTCAAATTAATTACTCATTTTTCTGTTTAATTCAGAAGTTGGAATTCAGTAGCTGGTGGCATATAAAAAAAGTTTCAGGAACGCCGCACATATAATTTCAGTTAGCTTTCTAAGAACTGACATCACATAGCAATTCAGTACACTTTTATTTGTTTCTAGCGAAATTTTCCTGTCTTTTAATACTTTACTCAGCTTCCGAAACACGTCCTTTACTATGCAAATTTGCTTTTGGATCTCTCAGTCGAACTTGTCGTCTTCTGTTAGAATACTTCCCAGTTATCTGCACCTGCTTGATTTTATTAACTCCCACCCGAATTTGGTATTTTGAGCTGCTCATTCTGCTAATGACCATGAATTTGGTTTTCTTACATTTTTGTAGTCCTTTCTTGTCACTCTCTTTACCTACCTTCTGTAGGAGGTCTTTTAGTTTACTTTCCATGCCTGTTATCAGCACTGTATCGTCTGCGTATCTTATGTTGTTCAAATTGTGGACACCGATGAAGAATCATGGCATAATATCTAGGGTTCTCAGAATAGTCTCACTGTACAAAGTGATTAGATCCTCTGAAAAGACACATTCCTTTCTATCTTTGTATATCTGCTGAATTCGTTACCTGTCCGTATGCAGGCTGTTTGCTGCCAGTAGATATTCTTGATTACTTCTTTGTCTTTCCCAAATATGTCGAAGCTGCTGAGCATCTCCATCAATACCTTGTGGCGTATTTTGTCGAACGCCTTTGCATAATCGATAAAACATAGGTACATTTTTTTCATTTGTATTGCCCATTCGGAGATCATCTTAGCTATGAATATGGCGTTCCTTGTTCGACTATCTTTGACGAACCCGAACTGTCCTTGTCCTATCTTTGGCCTGATTCTGTTTCTCGCTCTATTCATCAGGATTAGGAAAATCAGTTTTGTAATGAGGCTCATCAAACATTGTTCGGTGGAGTTCACACTCGTTTGCACATGGTTTGTTAGGCAGGGCAATAAAAATCGACTTGCTTAGGTCTTCTGTTTTTCTCAACAATTATAAATTTCATTTATTATTTCTGTAATTTTTTCTATGCTGAATTCTCTCAAGGCTATCAGCAGCTCTATTGCAATGCCTTCCCCCTGCTTTGTTTCTATTCATTTTGGCCATTGCACATTCCACTTCGGATTTTAATATTTCCGATTCGTCCTCATATTTGTGCATTATCGGTTGCTCTCTCTTGTCGTGGTAAATACTTTTTATATATTCTTCCCATCGCTGGAGAATTTCCTCTTTCTCTAATATGTCATTTCCATTCGTGGATCTTTTACATCCTGTTTAGGAGCAGGTGTTTTTTCGGTCAGTTGTCTTATTTCTTTATGCATGTCTGCTTTATTAGTCCTGCTCAATCTCTCTACTTCAGTACATTTGTTGGTGAGCCATTCCTCTTTAGCCTTTCTGCATTTACTCCTTATTTCCTTGTGTATTTTCCTGTATTTAATTCTATCTCTTGGCAACATTTCTGTCTCTTTAGCATCATGTCGGGGAATCTCTTCATTCATCGTCTGATTTCCTTGTAATAATGTTGTTTACTGATGTCAACATCGCTTCTTTTAGTGAGTCCCATTTTGAGTTTCTTTCTTCAATTTGTTCTTCGTATTTGTTTTTCACGCTGTTTATTTTTTTCTGCAGTTTGAGGTCATTCGTGAGCGTGTTGCACTGCAGTCTTAGTACTGCACTAGGCTTCTTCATTCTCCAGAGTTTTACCCTTATTTTGCCGATGACTGGGACGTAGTCGTTTCTTCAGTCGGCACTGGGATGGATTTTACATTAAACTACTGTATTTCTTAATCTCATGTTAAAGGCTATGTATTCTTTTTAGCTTTTAGTGTCGATTCCTGGGCTTCTCCCTGTCCATAGATCCCGTGGGTGTTCTTGCAATCAGATGTTAGTTATTACTGGTCATTTGCTGTGGACAATTGGACACATTTTTTCCTCGTTCGTTGAGGATTCTTAAACCAACTTTGCCGATCCTCTCCCTTTACTATTTTACGTCTTCTTTAAAAAGTCAGATGTTAGTTTTACTGGAAAAACCAAATGCTGTTATTAATACAAACAGTTGAAATTTTCACTGCTCTAACAACTTTCCTACACATATTGTCTCAGCCTACCCTCGTGCCTCAAGTTTTATCATGAATCTTTTCATATTCGTCACAAATTTAGTTTTATAAGTAATTTTTATATATTTTATACAGACATATTTACGATATAAATATTATTTAGGTTTTTAATCTTACACATACACATACATCTACATACAAATATATGTCTGTAGGAGTACGTCTGTGTATGTGTCTATGTGTGTCTATGTGTTTATTTCTTTGTATCTGTATACGTATGTGTTATGCCTACAAAATAGGCTTTTCGTCATATATAAAAGATTTCAGTTTATATTCAATCTATCCCCCGATGATTGTCTCTGATGCTTCAGAACATTTGACGTAACTTTAATATGGTCTCCTGGATTTTCACGATTTGGTAATATATGTTTATTGAGCAGTCAAAAGTAGGCTTTCTTTAAGATAGATAGATAGATAGATAGATAGATAGATAGATAGATAGATAGATAGATAGATAGATAGATAGATGAAATTTGATAAGAATACGCTCTTATAACTTGATAGGGATTAAGATTTTGATTTCTGTATATAGATGTTGATGCACTTATAGAATTAATATATTCATATGTATATCGATACATAGATAGACTCTTGTATGTATATATATATATATATATATATATATATATATATATATATATTATCAAATGAATATGTAGATAGGGAAGGTGTGGGCGATGAAAGTGTTTATTAACTCTATCAGACAGATACATTAAATTTGAAAGCACACGCAATTGTTCGTTTTATAAAGCTAACAAATAAAAATTATACGTTTAATATGACACTAGGAAATTATTTTAGTTTTAGAGATTTTATCAATTATGTCGAATGATAGATGATTCAATTCACGAAATGACATTCACATGACACTGTATTTTACGCCATTTTTCTTGAGTTATTAAATGAATAATTTCAAGACCTGTTTTACGCTTTATGAACAATCAGAATATAATCAAAAGTAAAGTTTATTCAAACACTGCTTATATAGACACATGCGTTTCGCTGTGGCATGATTCCAGTGTGCATTCTATTTTAAATATGTCTTTCAAGGGCAAGGTTTACATGTTTATATTGTTACAAGTAAAACATATTCCGAAATCCTGTTTTCTACTTGAGTTATGTTACATGAAACACACATGCTTTTTTATGATTATAACTATTCAACTGTTTTGTATTTGTATATATTCTTCCATTAAGTTTTTATGTATCCGTGATTTGATATATGTGTCCTTTATTTTTGTGAAACTTCCTGTAACTATTGTTCCAATGATTAATTGTAAACACCTCTACTCTTCACTTAACCTTATTTCTCCTCAGTGAAAAGTTTTTTGCATATTCTAAGTTAAATATAACATTGATTATTAGGGTTTTACAAAGTAGTATATAAATTTTAAAATTGTTTAAATCAATTTTGGATTTATAACCGTTTAATTATATACTGAAATTTCACCCCCTTTCTCTCTCTCTCTTTCTTTTTCTACAAAGACACACGCACATATACATATATAAATATGGCAGGTTTCATTAAAAATGACAGAGGAGATATTACGATGAAGATTTTTATATAATTTTCTATGTAATGTTATGAATTGTTTTATACAGTTCATCAATTTTATAAAAATTATTCAAATCTTAAATTTACCAAGCGTTTTCGGCTATATTTTTAAACATTAATTTAAATTTACTTTACGTTGACTAGAAACAAGAATTTAATGCTTACTGCTTGAAAAATGTTTCAAAAAGCATTCCTCAATTACGGTAGCCTTGTTATCACAGCTGTCAACACCTTATCAGGAGGCGATCATGAATGATTTACAGCAGCCGGCCAAAATTATGGAGAGGAATTTGGTATAAATCTTATTCATACAAATCGTTTTTTTTATTTTTAACTAGGTTTTATTTTTAACTATGTTAAAATTAAACGTTTCACACAGTATTCAGCAATTATCCAATACTTGATGGAATTTTTGTTAGTTTAGCTTTGTAGGCTTACGTTTGAAAATGTTTTATGAAAAATAAAAATTAAAATAATATTAAACTTTATTTTAAAAAAAATTACAATTTAATAACAACGAAAATAATGGCACAGTTAACTAAATAATTTATGAACTGTTATGGTATTTTTATTTTTAATATCTATTTTTCCTATTAATTTTAGGTACCTGTACAAACTGTGAAGTTCCCTATTATTATTTTTTTAAATTAGAAAATTAGGAATTAAAATGTAAATGTTGCTTTAAATGTTTAAGGAATGACTTACAAAACAGACTGTTGAATTTTATAAACGTCTTGAAGAGACTTCAGTCAGAATCAAAGTGCGGTTTCAGTCGTTTTCCATGTAAGGGGAATAATCCAAAACACATGTAAACTTCTTAAATAAATACGACCCCTATGGAAACTTGCTATAACCCTTATGGAACATCGTACTTAAATGAACATATTTATTGACCCACAATTTTTTTTATGATCATTTTAAAAATATATGGGGAGAAAATTTTTATTAATTTTTTTTTTGATAGGTAATATAATTATCAATTCTTAACTAATAAAAAAATCATACAGTTCTTTAAAAGATTTTTAAAAGATTTTTAAATCTTTATGAATTATTATAATAAAAATGAAAACAATTCTTTTAAAATTTTATTAGGAATTGAAAATAATGTCCTTAATTTTTATTATTTATTCCAGAAATTAAAAGCTTATCAAATTAAAATATATCAAAGTTTTATTGCATTTTTTATATTTTTCAGATTTTCGTATAGTGAATGAAAATTTTAAATAAAAAATAGATGATTTATATTTCCCGATGAGTTCTGCGTTTAACTAATAAAAAAGTAAATCGCAGAAAATTAAAATTTATTAAAAATATATGAACTTACGTATCATTGGGGGTAACAGATCTTAAAAATTTTTTTTCAATATTTTGAAAAAATAATAATTTCAAAAATAATTTAATTCATCTGTGAATGATTACTGAAAATTTTATTAAAATTCGACAATTATTTGATTTTTGCGAGAATTTCGAAATTAATGTTTGTCATCGAAAAAGTGAATTACGTAAAAAATTAGGTAATCGATTGTAAACAGTTGTAAGATTTTCTGTAACGCTAACTCAAATCAAAACAAAATTTTCTGCCAAAATTTTGAACATGTTAAAAGGGATTAAAAAATTTTATAAAATAAATAAAAGTTACTTTGATCTTTTTCTTAATAATATTATAAACATTTTGATAGAAAAAGTTCGTTTTATTAAGTTTTGAACCCTTTTAAATCATACTATGCTGGATTTTTGTGATGTAATTGAGGTACCTAGTTTTATATTCCGAACCCAGTACGTATTGCCGTGTTTGTATTTGCTATATTTAAGTGTTGGATTTTTCGTTTTCACTTAAGCTTCAATTATTTTTCGATATTTTTTGTATGTGGACGATTCATGCATGATGATATCAAAAATAACAAATCCCCTGCAAGATCTACACTACAAAGAACATATATTGTTTAAGTATTTGCGTGTCCTTTGAACAACTGTTTTCTTGATCAATCCATATCCGTAAAGAATTGCATCCGACTTATTACCACACGGTTGACAAGATTCTCGCAATATCATTCAAATCATAGTTCAAATTGGTCTCATTTTAACACACACGGTCACTTACCAAACTCTTTCCGTGACATACTTCTTCTTAATGCAAATATAATAGCATCAACCATAATATTGTTGTAATCTTTATTGAAACCTGCATAAAATAGACATCACTGCCCAAATACAGTTATATATATATATATATATATATATATATATATATATAGCAGTTTTGGAGTGGGACAATTCATCGTTTTAATAAAAGAGGGGAATATCTAGAAAGAAAAGAAGAGAAGGCTTTGGACCGATATATATATATATATATATATATATATATATATATTTGAAGGTCCAAAGCCTTCTCTTCTTTTCTTTCTAGATATTCCCCTTTTTTATTAAAACGATGAATTGTCCCACTCCAACATCTAGAAAGAAAAGAAGAGAAGGCTTTGGACCGATTTATATATATATATATATATATATATATATATATATATATATATATTTGAAGGTCCAAAGCCTTCTCGTCTTTTCTTTCTAGATATTCCCCTCTTTTATTAAAACGATGAATTGTCCCACTCCAACACTGCTATTCTTCACGCTAGCATAAAACAAAATATCATACCAATAAAAGGTTGTACATGTCTGTTTTTACTTGAATTTATTTTTCTGTGTGTTTCTCTTTTAAATGTAACGTTATAAAAAGCTTAACTCTTTCTTGAGCCTGAAATCAGATATAATTGTATCGATTAAAATCTATAGGTGCATCACTTATTTTTCTACAAAACGCAAAATAAATAAAGAGAACACTTTCTGGTCATAACATCTGAGGTCATTTAAAATAGCCCTCCTAAGACATTCTGATGCACTTTCCTTACATATTAGGGTTTTTTAAACTTTCCTTTCCGCAGACGTCTACTATAAAGAGGGGGGCTAAAAATTGTTACAGATTTCTTCCTCATTTCTACTTTTTTTTTGGATGCTAATATAGATGTTGCCATTACCCATAATATTTTAATTGTTAATTGACGAACTTATATCTGTGGCCCTCCCAATATGTGACATTGAGAAACGAGAGGCATATTGGGAGGGCCACAAATGAATTCCAGAATCTAAGCAAAATATTAAGAATATTATGTATATATATAAATCCAGGTAAAAGGACCCAACATTTTTCGATTTTGAGTTCCCTGGCATTTAATTTTTATATAGACAGTGCTCAATACAACAAATATTGTAGAGCATAATATACTCATATAATTATGAATTAAAGTACATTGCGACACTGAAATTTGTATGTTTCTAGATAGAAAATTTCAAAATAAACCTTTATTCTGATTACTTAAAAGAAACACACACATACATTTTATATCTTCCCACATACATAAATAGCAAACCAATGCTTTTTTGTATTTAAATGTAAATCATTTTCACGACCAATAGCCAATATTGTCTGAATTGTCTGATGACGAGATTTTATCTCGAAACATAGTAATTTCCGTGTTACAATATACATTTTTAAATTATATATATATATATATATATATATATATATATATAGCCATGGTAAATATGTGAATCAACCTCTTCTCCCCATCTAGTATAGTTTAATTATTATGACATGTATCAGTAAACCATTATTTTTTTTTCAAAATTTCTTGCAAACAAAGTATTTTTTGACTTTTAGTAACTTGCAGAAGCTGATAATACGTAAAAAATGTCAATCAACTCATTCAATTTTCGAATGTTTTGGTAGACAGGATAATCTTTTTGTCGGCACTGTCTACATTTGTAGTGTTGCTGTGCGATCTGCATAAAAATCATATAATTTACCTTCTTCAAATTTATCTAAGTCGGCATTAATAATTTTATGATTCTCTTTTCATATGTCTTCTGGACATTTATATCCGTGTCATTTAATCTCTGGCACTTTTTTATATGACTCTAGACAGTTTTGTAATGTTGTTTTTCTTTCTATTTTCGGTTTCTCACGATATAATTTTTAGAACAACCTCTCATTATAAATATTTTTTCTTTGATATTCTGCTATTGTCGTTAAGTGACCAATGTTTTTTTCTCTCATATTTTACTTACGAGAACGAATTCTCTGGCAATTTTCTGCATTTTGGTAGACAAACAATTCTCATCATTATTATTATTGCGGTCTTTCATTTTTGAAATAATATATACGTACAATCATATTTAGACATTTTAGAGATGATTCATTGAACATTATTTGAATAAAAGTAAAATTTAAACGGACAAAGTCCCACAAGGTTTAGGAGTAATGTTACAATGTCCAAGTTTCTGAATTTCCTAGGTATTTGATTGATGAAATTATTTTTGCCATTGTTAAACAGATGGAAGGCACCCACCACTACTAGAATGGGAATACTTATAATTTGCAAAATTTCTTGCATTACTAATTCTTTACATTTTGAAAGATTTTTTAATATTTTTAATTGGTACATTGCAATAAGCTGGAATGTCCATATCAATCATGAAGAATATGCTATTGTCTTCATCTTTGATTATTAAGGTGTATAATAATAATAATAATAATAATAATAATAATAATAATAATAGAATATGCATCAGCAATAGCAGCAACAAAAAAATTAAACATCAAATTAAAAACAAGGCAGTCTCGCAGACATGAAGATCCACCTTTGAAAAGAAAAATAGAAAAAGAAATTGAACAACTTAGAAGCGAACTATCAGTACTGGATGATCTGAGTAGAGGAATGAATGTAAGAACTAGGAAAAGCAGAAGAGTCGAAAGAAAATACAACATTAGAAATGAAAATGAAGTCCTATCAACTATAGACAAAATAATGCAAAAATACAACTGAAAGCTCAAAGAATAAGACGATATGAAAAAAGATCAAGATTTTACAGACAAAACAAGATTTTTCAAACCGATACAAAGAGATTTTACAGGGAAATAGGTAAAAAAAAGAATTGAAGTGACATCCCCCCCAGAATGGAAGAAGTTACACAGTTCTGGGAAAAGATATGGGCTTGCCCTAAAGAACATAGCAAGGAAGTACATTGGATTGCACAAGAGATAGAACGAATGAAAAATAAACCAGAACAGACATGGGCTGGTATTAGAGAAGAAGATGTTAAATTTGCACTAAAAAAAGCACACAATTGGAAATTCACAGGTATAGATAAAATTCCTAACTTTTGGCTATATTATTTAATACAGCACATAAAAAACTAGCCAAAGAACTTCAAGAAATGGTTGATGATCCCACTAAAATTCCTGCATGGATGACCAAAGGAATTACATTTCTTCTACCCAAGAATGGTGATACAAACAACCCGAAAAACTACAGACCAATTACATGTCTTCCGACAACATATAAACTATTAACATCTATTTTAACAAAAGAGACATATTTATTCTTAGAAAGAAATGACATGCTACCACTTGAACAAAAAGGGTGCAAACGTGGCTGTTATGGATGTGAAGACCAATTGCTTATTAACAAAATGATCCTGGCAAACTGCTACAGTACAAAGAAAAATCTTAGTACTGCCTGGATAGATTTTCATAAGGCATTCGATAGTGTGCCACGTTCCTGGATTTTAAAGAATTTAAATATATACAAGATATCACCCGTCATCATCAATTTCATCAAACAGTGCATGTCTATATGGAAAACAACCCTTTACCTCAATCATATAAATGGAACCTATAAGTCTGATGAAATACACATCAAAAGAGGTATATTTCAAGGTGATTCTTTGTCACCATTACTGTTTTGCATATCATTAATAGCACTAACCAGTCAACTTAATAAGACAGAATGTGGTTATAAAATAGGGCAAAAGAAAATAAGCCATCTATTTTACATGGATGACTTAAAGTTATATGCTAAGAATGATAATGAGCTGGAAGGTCTTCTGTAAAAAGGGTAAAATGCTTTAGCGAAGACATTGGAATAAAATTCAATTTGAATAAATGTGCTAAAGCTACAGTTTTACGTGGATCAATACAAGAAACATCCTCAATTAGCATAGACCGTGCTGTAACAATAAAAGAATTGAAACCAGAAGAAGTTTATAAATACCTAGGTGTAAATGAGAGTGAAAATATTCACCATAAAAAAATGAAAGAAATAGTGCGTAAAGAGTACTATAGAAGGCTACGAATGATATTAAAAACTGAATTGAATTCTCAGAACAGAGTTATGGCCATTAACAGCCTTGCAATCCCAGTTGTCCAATATAGCTTCAACATCTTAAACTAGACTCTAAACAACATCAGGCGAATGGATTCTAAAATAAGAAAGCTTCTTTCTAAGCATAAGATGCATCATCTAAAGGCTGATGTAGACCGTCTATACATACCCCGTAAAGAAAGTGGAAGAGGTCTTATTCAGCTGAAATTGTCATACAAGACAACAACTATTGGCTTACTAACATACATAGAAACAACAAAGAATTGGATGATACGATTAGTAAGGCAACATGAAGAAAGAAAGAAAAAATATTCAATAATAAAAGAAGGCAGTAAATACAAACAAGATTTACAGTTAGTAGATTCTGTAGAAAAGCAAAACAGAAGCCAAGAACCAACTATTGCGACAAAAAATATGAAAATGAAAGCCAAAGATAAAGCTCTTGAACAGATGAAACAGCGCTGGCAAGACAAACCTCTGCATGGCCAATATCCAGAACGTGCCAATAAATCCAATGTTGACAAAGTTAATACTCATCGATGGTTACGTGCATCGGGATTAAAGTCTGAAACTGAAGGCTTTATTCTTGCAGCACAAAACCAAAGTCTTTTCACTAGGAACTTTCAGGCAAATATTATGCATAATAATATGGATCCAAAATGCAGGCTTTGTGATAAACACCAAGAAACAATAGACCACCTAATCTCAGACTGTTCTGTGCTTGCTCCAAATGAATATAAAAATCGCCACGATAGAGTTGTGCAATATTTACATTGGACAATGTGCAAACATTATGGAAAATCTGTAAACAAACACTGGTATGAACATCACCCAGCACCGGTTACAGAAATAGAAGATGTAACCATTCTATGGGATTACACCATCTACACAGACAGAAAAATTGAAGCAAACAGGCCAGACATTATTGTTAAAAACCAGAAGGAGAAAACTTGTCTATTAATTGATATGGCTTGTCCAGCGGATTGTAACTTAGCAATCAAGGAATTTGAAAAACTGTCAAAATATAAAGACCTGGAAATTGAAATAGAAAAAATGTGGAAATTGAAAACAAGAGTTGTGCCAGTGATAGTAGGTGCACTTGGAATGATAAAAAATGGAACAAAACAACACATTGAAAGAATCCCTGGAAACCCCAGCTTAAGAGATATACAAAAAATTGTCTTATTAAGTACAGCCCACACACTAAAGAAAACTTTATCTATGTAATGCTAGGGATGATAGGGAAGATAGAAAAACATGAAATGGAGTCATAACAACACGCCACGACCTGCCTTAGGTCACCCCGCAGACTTGGTTGGTAGTGAGACCAAAGCAGAAATCGAAATATGACGAAAAATGACATAATAATAATAATAATATTAATTAATATTATTATTGTTGTTGTTGTTGTTATGGTTGTTGTTTTGTTGTTATTACAGTACAAAACACGATGTACCTATCATTTTCACAAGTGTGATAAAGGTATATTATGTACTTACATCAAAGCTGAATATTCATGATATGATCTAATATTAATAACAACAATGCGTAAACATGCAAATAGATCCAGTTAGAATCACCTTCCTGTTAGCTAGATCTGTCTGTCTTTCTGTTTCTAATATAAAATTGTCTCAAGTGCTTTGATGTGACCTCCACGTTGTCTCTTTATTTCATCCATTAAATTAAATAAAAAGATGAAAAAATATTCTTAACACTCGACCCATGAAAAGAGACGCACAGTGTGTCATCTACTAGAGGTATTTTTGTAAGAATATTACTTCAAGCAAGGCAGGGCAACAACTGGCGCAGAGGGAGTGAAAGAATAAAACGAGATACAGGGGATATCGAAGAAAGGATAAGAGATGTATATGAGTCAAGTAGATAGTAGATGGCAATTGACATTGCATTTAATCTTTGGAAAATTTTTGCTATCAGAAAAGTAAGCAAAGTGTAGGTAGTTCAACAAACGGGCATTGCACAAATTAAAATTTTAGAATATCAGAAGTGGTTACATTTAATTATTTCGATGGTATGTGTCTGTAACTACATGTGGTCGGGAAAACATGTGGTCGGGAAAACCAGAGCAGTTTCATGAAATTACTTGTAGAAAAGACAGGCAGAAGCCATATCACGATGTTGAGAAAGTGACTGAAGGTGATCTGCTAAATTGGGATCGATGATATTGCAGAACATCCATTGGATTGGTCCAGAACATCAAGATGAATCTCGACTAGATATGGAAACAATATTAGAACGGTACATTTATAAATGGGCAAAATGGATTCTGACGAGAAAAAAAATTATGTCTTGCACAGTAATTCAAAATCACTACTAGTAGATGCAGCTATAGATTCAATCTGGTCATTAAATTTGAGATCGTTTGAATAGTAAGGCCAAGGAGGCGCAGTGTGTTATTCTCTAGGAGACTAGCTTTATCTATTCTGATGGTACGCAAGAACATTTCTCTATGATGGTTAAAGGAGAGCAGCTTTATTTTGGATGAATTAAAATGTCCTGTCTCATTTATTCACAATGGAAATTTTGAAGGGCAGCACCCAGGTTTACTTTGTCATCTTTAGCAGAATTCTTATTGAGACGGGAGTAAATGTTGGTGTCATCTGTATACACGCATACTTGGGAAATCAATACTTGAACATCATTCATAAAAATCAGGAAAAACGATGGACTTAAGATAAATCCTGTATGGACGCCCGGATTCATATGAAAAGCTCTTGAATTTTGCCCGTTCAAAACGACCTTCATTTCAAGTTTCGATACGCATGCTTAAATGTTTTAACTTAAAGAAATACTTGTTAGTGAAATATATTTATTTAGTTCCTCAAATCAATACATGTATATGTTGATAATACGCACAGTTTATCCACGAGATGCATAACTTCTGAAGAATTAGGACATTATTATTTTTATTATGTCATTTTTCATTATATTTCTATTTCTGCTATGGTCGCAATACCTACCAAATCTGTAGGAAAACATAAGGCAGGTCGTGGTGTGTTGTTATGGGTCTATTTCATGTTTTTGTTATATCTCCCTAACATCCTTAACGTTACATAGACAAATTTACCCTTAGTATCACCAGTATCAGCCATGTTAATGAAGAGGTATTTTCTGATTTCACTGTTAACAACGGGATTATATGGTTTTTGTTATTGTTGTATGCACATATGAAGAAGGTGAATATTAAGCAGCAATCATTTTCTTGACGATATTCATCTGACTGATAGTATGATGACTGTAGCACGTATATATATTAAATGTATAAAACATATATTTTTTTCTTCTCAGTGACATTGGCTGTCGATTAAGAGGTGATCGGTCAGTACAAACGCATCAAGGCAGTAGCCAGAAGTCACGCTCGTCGCTGTTTTCTCTTCCTTTGTTTTCCTCACAACTGACAGCACCAGTCTCTAATATAGGCCAAAATTAGGTCGATTACTTCATCTTTTCTTACAAGGCACAATGTTTATAATAAAGAATTTCGACGTTTATATTCTCAGACCTTGTCTACATTGTTTATTAAAACAGTAACTCGCATACTTTGAATGGAATAATATTTATTTTAATATAAATACATTTGTTTCTATATTTTCTGATCGCGAAATAGCTGTTGCAGCACAATTTTGCTCGTCACCCGATGTCCTCATTCTTTAGATTTTCAATATTTATTTTCCTTTGCTAGTCAGTCTGAAGATAATTCTGAGCAAAATTAAGGACAAGTTCAGATAATATATAACACTAACCTCAAGGTGGCGTTCAGTTTGTATGCTGACATTTCACAAGAATTTGACGTATTTGTTTTCAATTATAAGACATATTCATGTACTTATATAGCCTCCACGACTTAAGCATTCATATGGATCTTGGAAAATCCTTTCAGACATATTTAAACACCTCCTAAATACAACTGCTTTCACAGATCAATATGTAAAAATATCTTCTAGCCAATCAATATATTAGCATTTAGCAAGGTCCCTACCCAGTCACCAACAAAGATCAAAAATTATCAGAAATCATATTTCTTGAATTTCAACATCAACACCAGTTAAGTAGCACATGTAATTCGAAAGGAATATAAAAAATCATAACAGCGACGTTCCACTCTACATTAAACAACAGATAGAAATGATATCCCCATCAATACTGTAAAGATCAATAACAATTGGTATAATAGAGAAACACAAACTCCTTAACTGTATAAATAGAAATTTTTAATAAATATCAAACGAGAAAAGCACTGGCTGCTAGGCCAGTGGATGTCGACTGTTTTCTTAAAATGTTTAATATGTTAATGTCATTTCTGTTCTCTAAGTTTTAGAAATACGATTTCTCCGTGTTTTTAATTCTATACTTCCTAGATATTATTATTATTATTATTATTATTATTATTATTATTATTATTATTATTATTTTTATTTTTATTGTTACATGTTGCGATTGCATTCCAGGAGTTAAACTGGCTTTCATCAGCGATGAACTAAAAACTAATCTCCTAAAATCTCAAAGAAACTTTTATTTCGCTTACAGTATTTTTTGTTAATTCTGCCATATTGATGGTCTCTATATGATAACGCCTTTCAGCCTCCTTGCTGAATTATCAAAGACTGCACTTGGAACATCAACTATCGTTGGCACTACTTTCCCCTCAACGTTCAATATTTTTTCTCAATTCAATGGAAAGATTACAGCAATATTAATTATTATTTTCAACATTCATATTTGCATTGCAACACAAGTGTGAAAATCTGTAATCGCCGACAACCTTCCACTGGGAATTTATATATTCTTATCGACATCTTTAATTTTAAATTTGCATGCAAAATCTGACGTAAATTGTAAATCACTTCGACATCCGAAATCAATTACAATTTATCATCTTGAAACGTCATAATTTCCGAAGAAGACTGATTGCAGGAAATAATATCTAATATATTCCTGAAAGGTAACAAAATAATATCAGTCTACACAGAAGTTTAGATTGTAAGAATTTAAAATTTTATTATTTAATGTATTTCAACTGAATGTGTTCTTTTTATTATTTACATATGGACAAGATGCACTCATTACACAAAATATCGAGAGCCCCTCACCTATGAACGAATTAATACAATCCCAATAAAAATATTCACAGAGTTATTTCAAATATAATTATATAATACTTGTTCTCATTTTAGTAAAACAAAGTTTTTACCATATACACACACACACACACACACACACATATATATATATATATATATATATATATATTAGAAGCACTACAAACTAATGTCTTGGCAGTCCATTCTTTGTAGGGATTTACGTTATTAAGACTACTTCATACTTACATAATATGGTATTATTTTTATTAAAAGTTTATAATAAAAACATAGTTTTACTACAATACAAGAATCTTTGTATTTCATTAGTACTTCATCAGGCAGTGAAATATTCTTTTTCTTGTAAGCATCATTATATGTAGAAGCTTAAAAACTACACAGATTTTACCATATCCAGAAAATTAAGGGCGAGGGATTTTCGGAGGGTTTGTCTCAATGAAACAATAGAAAGCCAGGTCATGTTGGATTAGAAAAATTGTTTGTAAGGGTCAAGTTGGGTAGAGATCTGATATGACTTGAGGTCCGGACGTTTTCTATGCTAGTAAGGAAATAAACTGACTGATACATAAGTAGCATTTTTCTAGTTTGAAGTTATCGCGTGTCAGCGCGAAACGTTTACTGGAATTTCTTTAAGTTATTTTTCCCTTACAGTAGTAAACAAGTGACAAAGGAACGTCTTTTTAAAAAAGCAAATCAAAACATTGCGCACCAAACTTATGTAGTTGACTTTGTGGGTGATTTATCCGCTAAGTGAAAACAAATTAATTATCAGAAGATAGGATTATCAATCAATATGTTGATAGATTATTGATGTCTAGTTATAACATATAAGGAAAAATTAACTATATTTTAGGTTATATTTTAGACGATAATGAAAAATAGTAGTAACTTCCTTACATTTATTGTGCAAGATAATATTTGGAAATTTGATAATTTGTAATTTTTCTTGTAAACATAGAAAATTTGGCTTAAGTAAAGATTTACAAGTTCTGTTTATTTTTAAATATTTTCCACTTTACCACATGGGTTATATTGGCATATTTTAATTGCCAATAATAAGTGGGATGTGGTGCGCTATTGCGGTAAGTTTTATGTTTAAAAATAAGCTTTGAAAATAATGGCATCTTCCCTGTCTTTGTTAAATGTTCACTACTGTAAGTGAAAAATAACTTAAAGAAAAACCTGTAACAGTTTCACGATGACACGCGATAACATTTCAGACTTGCTAAATGTTTACTTTATTTTATTTCATTACTTGCATAGAAAACATCTGGATCTCAAGTTATTTCAAGTCTCTATACACATTTACCCTACAATCAAATTTCTCTTATTCATCATGACCTAGCTTTTCTCGCCTTTAATTGTTCGAATATATATAATGATTTTTAAAAGAAAAAATATTCCACTGTCTTACATCTTTGAATATTGATTTTGAGAGGAAAAAATGAAGGTAGAAATGCAATAGAATAAACTGTTTGAATAGAACTTACACTTAGATACAATGAGAAGTCCTACTTGCCAATGCGGTTTTACCTGTATACTCATGTAAACGAGGTCCCAAATAGGAAAACTCATATGAACAATTGTCATGAAATTTTTCTAGAAAAGACACAAGGAAATGCAAGATACGTTACCGTGATAGGAAAGTGATTACCCAGATGGCTGGTATTTTTTGATTTGCAATATGCTCTGAATTGCTAGATAAATAGCATAAGATTCAGGATGTATTTTAAGAAAACATTCAATGCACGGAATTCTATGTAGATTTATAAATGAACAGTAAATTTTCCGGTGAACGGATCTGGTTACTTTTCCTAGCCCCAATTTAAAATTGATTCGATACCATCGTTTCAATTTAAATTTAAATGTT
Source organism: Ascarosepion bandense (assembly GCA_037127315.1). Taxonomy (NCBI): domain Eukaryota; kingdom Metazoa; phylum Mollusca; class Cephalopoda; order Sepiida; family Sepiidae; genus Ascarosepion; species Ascarosepion bandense. The sequence continues at coordinate 2,294,763 of JBBBDQ010029090.1, forward strand.
TCCCTGATGAGGAAAATGGTGCACAGACTAACCACATGAATAATTGCCCGGAAAGTTAAAGACAGGCATGCAGTTGGAAGGTGAAAAAGATTTCTTAGTAGATGAAAAGAGAGCAGTTTCATTTGGAAGGTGTTAGAATGAACTCGCTTAACGTGGACAAATGGAAAAATCAAACGTAAAACACTCTGTAGAATATTTATAAGCGGACAACTTTTATAATAAGAGATGTCACAATGTTAGTGCCAAACTCAAAGAAAAAACTGAAAGAATTATGTAAGATAGCAAGCAGAAAGGATTAACATTTACGTTAAGATGACAAAACGCACTTTGTCTACAAAGAGACAAGATAAAGAGTGTATTTTCTACAGGGGACGTCAAATCAAGAAAATGTGTCATAAATGTGCAAAGACGTATAAAAATAAGTAAAAGGGCATTTCAAAAAATAGGTAAAGTATTAAGAGACATAAAGAAATAGAAACATTGTCAAGTCTTCCAAATCCCTATGCAATATCTTATTTATCCTATATACAAGTCAACGTTGTGCAATGTCTTCAAATTGAAGGACGACACACGATGTGATAAACATGTTGAGGTGAAGAGGCTCATCCCGTGTTCCCTGTTTAGGATATGGTTTCCTGCTTTCTCTTTTCCAAACTTTTCACTCTTTTATTTTATTTTTTTTCAATTGGAGTAGATAGACTAAACTATCGTCCGGTTCACACTCCATCCACGTCAATTGAACAGGTGAAGAGGCTCATCCATTGTTGCCTGTTTAGGATGTGGTTTCCGGCTTTCTCTATTCCAATCTTTTCACTCTTTTATGTTTGTATTTATTTTTTCTTTCAATTGGCGTAGATAGACTAAACTATCGGCCGGTTCACACTCCATCCACGTCTATTGAACAGATGAAGAGGCTCATCCCTTGTTCCCTGTTCAGGATGTGGTTTCCGGCTTTCTCTTTTCTAATCTTTTCACTCATTTATTTTTTTTTTTCAATTGGAGTAGATAGACTAAACTATCGCCCGGTTCACACTCCACCCACATCTATTGAACAGGTGATAAGGCTCATCCCTTGTTCCCTGTTCAGGATGTGGTTTCCAGTTTTCTCTTTTCCAATCTTTTCACTCTTACGTAGCTCCCTGCGCTTCTCTGGCATTACCGCCTTGCTAGGGGTGATATGATTAAAAAAAAATAATGCTGAGAAACTATGGACAACATATGTAAGTAACGAGGTAAAAGGTTTTTAGTTACAATCAGAAAAGACTGTTGAAATTTTGGGGTAATAAGAGGAAAGTGGATATCAAGAATTTAACAGGTACAGGAAAATTCGAAAATAATACGCGCTGAAGACAACAGCTGATAACCAGCCAAATAAATATCTGTGAAAGAAGGAAACAACAATGAGAGAGAAGGATGATAAAGATCCAGGAGTTACTTATAGAAATATAAAACAGGAAGTTATAGTCATAAATATACACGTTTTACGACGTCACATAAAAAATAGTTGTTATTTTTTCAGTTTTTATTTTTATTTTTTTACTACGTCACGTTGAAAGACTTGTTACCGTATGATCAACGAAATTATACAACGTTTAGTCTGATTATTAAATAGAAAGGGGAGCGTTTGGGAATTGCAGGTGCTGAAAGCTTGGGTGTGCAGTTAGTTTAATCGATAATGACACGGAATTGTTAATCAGAGAGAAATGTTCCAATTCATTTTGGGTTCTTAATATTCACTTTTGCGAGATAGCATTGGAAAAGGTATGAATTCGTCTCTTCTTCCCAAAGCTATGCGTTAATTATTACAACAAATTTCAGTAACCATTATCTCTAATAATATCTTATAATCTAAAATGTATTCTGGCTTTGAATAAAGAGCTGATGAGTCGTAGAAAAAAACATCAATCAATCACGATATAAAAACGTTAGCCAAATTTGAAATCTTTTTACATATTATATTTTCCGACTTACGGAAATTGTAGCAGACAGCACCTTTTAAATTTAATTATTAATTATATCACTGAATTCTGTTATATGTAGAGAAGAGTGAATGAAGCAAGTCAATGGTTTAATGATGTTGCTAAACTTCTAGCAGAATATATAATAATGGTTGAACGTATTGCATATATTTGTCGTTGGCTTACTTAGTTAATTATGCATAAGATTTCAGTAATTTTAATTGATTCTGTCAGTAGATCAATTTATAAGCAATGGCTTCATCATATGCTTACTTAGAATTCGAGTTTATTATGAGAATATTCAATTAAGATTTTTATTTTTTGCATTATTTTACATAATTTTAAATCTATGTATACTTTGTTTTTTTTTTACTTCACTTCATATATCTTTAAAAAGTTTTCAAATGTTGAAAATAAAAACTTAAGAGCTTAAAAACATCATCATTGATTATGGCGGAGGTGTCGCTGAGGAAGGCACGCACTAAGCACTTGTGTGTTGTTTACATGCACATGTCTAAGTTTCTGTAAAAGACTTTTCCGTCCGCTCAGAGAAATAAGCCATTCTTGTCTCGTTGCTTTTCCTGATTTCGGGCAAGAAATTACAACAAATTTCAGTAACCATTATCTCTAATAATATCTTATAATCTAAAATGTATTCTGGCTTTGAATAAAGAGCTGATGAGTCGTAGAAAAAAACATCAATCAATCACGATATAAAAACGTTAGCCAAATTTGAAGTAGCAGGAGAGATGTGTTTGGTCGTTCTTTCAGTGGGCCTGGAATTTTTGTCTTAAAATGCCTCGCACTATTTCGTTTTTTTTCTATACAATAAATAAATAGTTTGGTTCTGTAGTAAATATCTCAGTATTATTCTGTAGTATGATTACATTTATCATTCTTTCCAATATGACTAATGCGATGAGGTGAAAGAGGCAGCACATGCTGCAGAAAGCAGTCGTATCATCTTTTATCGTTCGTGGTTCAGGAAAAATAATTTCTGAATATACATTTTGAAAATAATTTCCAAATATATTTTTTGAAAATAATTTCCATATATTTTTTGAAAATAATTTTCCATTTTATTCTTTAGAAAATCAAACATTTTTAAAGTAAACTTTGAGAGATTACGCTGACAAAATTGTAAAAATAATATAGTCATCAATTTAGAAATCAATGCTGCATTATTTTCAAAGTTGGAAAGGAACAAAATCAGTGAACGTAAATATAAACAGAACAATCAGACTAGATTTTTGTTAAAAATTTTCGTTTTGTTTATTCATAGTTAACGTTTCAATGAATGAAATAACAGCAGTAATAAGATTCACATCTTGAAAAATATTTGTACTTCGTGTACACGTGAGCTGCAATTAGTTAAAATTCTCCCAGTAATTGATCAAATTTATACGCAGGACATTGTTTTTTGTTTTGTTTCTGGCTTTGACAAATTTACTTCGGAATGGTTATTAAATATTTGATACTTCAAAAACACATTAGCCATTTGTCTTTTAATAATTAAGAATTTTGTTTAAATCCTACCAAGAAGGAAGACAATCTCACAAACTCTCTGTTTCGTAATTTACTATTTAACTTTATTGCTGCATCAATAATGAGGTAGCCTAAGTTGGTTTATCCTTGCGATAAGGATTTGAACGTAATATTTGAAGCAGACCTTCAGCTTATAAAAATATTTGAAAAGAAACAGAATGTATTCAGTAGAATTATGTACTAAAACACTCAAGAAACAACTTGAAATAAGCGCCATATTCCAATTACATATGATGTCACATCCTTCAACTAAAAATGCGTTGTAGTGCAGAGCATCTCGCCTTAGAACGAGATAATAGGAGAGCCGCGTTCGAATTCCAGTTGAATTCTCTGTATTCATTTACGAACAATTACAGTTGGGAACGGCATTAACCCATCACATCACATCTTCCTCGAGCTATGGGTTAAATAGCAGGAGAGATTAATTTCTATAGCCTTAGTTAGCAACCAGTCTACCGCAGCAAGTCATGGCAAACTAATGCTGGAAAAACATCTTCCTAGTCAGTCATGTCTCTTTCAAGACATGATCGTCCAAGCGTGTATCACGTATGTCACATTACTGACTGAACTAAACAAGAAATGATTATATTAAAATCCACGAATCAATGAATTAGAAATTATATAGTCAATTAAACTATGTAATCGTTGTTAAATGTCATTTGTGCTTCTGCAATTTATACTTTAGTTTCTCACTAAAATAATATTTGAAACTAAAGATTTATGTTTGAATTTACAGATCGTTAATGAATTCAATAAACAATTAGAAAAATTTGGTGCTTAAAAAATCCAAATTAATTTAGAAAAATCAAGTATAAATGAGAATAATTTCAAAATTATTATTGCTGTTAAAATACATGGTTGCATTTAAAATAAATCGAATTAGGCTAACTCATTGATGCAGCAATAAAGTCAAATAGTAAATTACGAAAGAGGGATTTTGTGAGATTGTCTTTCTTCTTGGTAGGATTTAAAAAAATTCTTTATTATTTAAAGGCAAATGCCATTGTGTTTTTGAAGTATCAAATATTTAATGAGAAAATAAAAAATCTACCTGAATGTTTTCGAATGATTCAAGAATAAATAATTTGATAGCTGAAAAATGAGAGCATTGGAACAGCTTAATTGTCTTACATTCATGCTATTTATTTATTATTCATTCATTTATTTCTTTGGCTATAGTCATTCAATTTATTCTAACCTGTCTATTATGTATTATGTATTTAGCATTTTGATCTTTGAATACGTGATATAAGAGTGAGATATCAGAAAGATTGTTTTGTCTTGAATTTTTTCTAGAATTTAAAATTAGAGAGCTTGATCAAGACAAGTTATTTTTATGAAAACTCGTTGCGACAACGAAATGAAATGTCTTCTGATTAAAAGTGACAAAGTTATGTTTAAAATTGGAGTATTTTATTCAATGTAAATCAACCAGTTATTACATTTGCATACGCACAATGTTTTCACATTGCAAGCACGGCAGTAGATCTAACAAACAGGTGATTGTCTTGTAAAAACAGACCTAATGTAAATATGATGAAGCTAATGTGGCCGATATGAGTTTTAAAGATAATAATATACTGTTGGCAACAGCGACCATGTAATGCGTAAATATGACTATAATTTTCTGAAATTATTCTCTAATTATCCCGAGAGCAAATAAAACTGCAAGAATCGAAGGAAATAAATGCTATCTTATTCGAGAGCCATAAAATAGAAAGAAATCGGCAAGAAGATTAATGGAAAAAGCAAGAAGTATAAAAGAAACAAATTTTTTAAAAAATTCTGATTTATAATTGGAAATTATGCGAAGAAATATTGTGAAAAGATATTAATCCAAATTGAAACATAAACTTTTAGAAAAAAAAAATTAAATAAATGTGGCAAAATCCCCAGTAATGTTGGCCAGTCTTTTTCTTGCATGACAATGCCTTTCCGTAAATCAATGAGAAACGAAGGAAATGCATTAATTATCTGAACTTTTTATTATCATAACTGGGGAAGCGTTTTAGAAATGCACGTCCGATTCATTACTTTCTGTAGTAATTGTATAGGAATCATAGATTATATTATTTTTAAGTAATAATTCTTATAAACTAGAAGAAATAAAATAATCAATCCACACTTCGTATGCTTTCTGAAAGAGTTAAATACGTTGGTAAGAGTAGTTATTAACTTCTGTTACACATGTTCTTAATTCCGTTAACTGAACCCAGACTCACGATCAGAAAATGACTTAAAACTTTCAAGGAAAATTTTAATAAAAGTTCTAAAGCATAGAAAAAAGCAAAATCTGTTTTTCATTAAGATTCTTATATTTATAGCAATAATCTTTCAAATATATTTTTATAATTTACGCAAATCTTTTAAAGAAAGATTCTTCTGGTTATTTATGACAGATTTCATCCAGGACAAATAAGTTGGAATAATTATTAAAACGCAATCTATTATTTTTTTTTTGTTTATAATTCCATTCATTTCTCTATTTCTGCATTATATAAACATTCTAAAACTACTTAATCGAAATGAGATTGATAATATCACTCTCGTTATTTGAAAGCTACGTTGAACCGTAGTATAAACACTTTTTTAATTTGTTGGCGTTCATTTTCCAGGGAGCTGCTCTACAGTGTCAATCAGTACGAATAAAATTGCTACATTTTTATTTAATCCAATAACCATAACCAAAATTTGGCGTGATTTTTTAATATGCTGAGTACAGAGTCGCATATATGAGCCACCTTGTAACTGACCAGCACTCTTATAATGGGGATCTTCTAAGTTTAGCAAAGATGTGGCACAATGTTGAAAGTGGGGGACTCCCTTTAAGGATCGTACTTGATATTCAAGCATAAGGGATTTAGCGAGACAACCTTGCTACCCATCAAACCATGCCCAAAGCACGTTTGTAATGATCATCTAGACGAGCTTGGTAATACATAAGCCGGTATGTGTATCTGAAAAAGTGAACTTCAAGTATTAAAATGAGAACAATACTTTATATGAGAATAAAATGAAGTAACTTAAAAGTAGTTAATTAAAAGAATACGAGCCAGGGGATTGTGGCTAAGTTTTAATTACATTGTTAGCCATTTTCTTATCAGGAAATACTTAGCGTTTATTTGCTACAATGAATGTATTTATATACTAATAAATATATATTAAACGATATTTCCAGTAGAATTCATTATGTCCTTGTCATAAATAAATCTGTCAGAAACTGACGTTTCTCAAATCCAGTAGCTGTTATTACTCTTTACACTATGTCTGGGGGTTTTCTTCGTAAACTTTTATTTGAAGTAACGGGAAATGCCAAGATTAATATCATTAATTACTCGTTGGGTTATAGGTTATATCAATTTTATCTCAAGTGATGTAGTATTTTATTATTTTGCACGGTTATTTGTTTATGATTCTGAATCCCAAGCCCAAAGTGCTTGAAAGATTAGTGGCCTACAAATGAAGACTGAATAGTAACCATTATATCATGTCTTATAACATGGCATTTTGATCAAATGTTTCTAAGAATTAATTGCACCATTTACACGAAATATTTTTTCTTCTTCTATATGCACTGTCATTTCAGGACGTTGACTATCATGGTCCTTCACGTCTTCCTATTCCTCGTGGCACTTAACAAGCATTCTCGTTGTTGTGGGATCTCTCCTTTTTGTACAAAACAGTGGACACGACTGAAAATATATAGAAAACAGCAGTTGAATCTGGAATCTAAGTTGTAGTTGCAGGTTTACAGTGGAGAGTAATCGTAGAGATCCATTACAGTTAACGAAGGGTTTCGACAGAGAGCGAAGTTTTACCCGAACTTTTTTTTTACAACGATTTCAATTCAAGATGTGTATATATTTATTTCTACTAATAGCATTCCTGAATTAACTAAACCGCATTCCAGTTTGTATATTACGTTCAATATAACCTACTTTTCTATCTCCAATACCTGTTTTTGTTGTTCATTATTTTGGCGATTCCACATCCAGAATCCACAACACTCCTGTTATTCCACCAGAACCTTGCACTACCATTCACTTGCTCAGGCCCGTCAAGTATGCTACCCGCAATTTCCTCCTTTTTTTCCTTCCACCTGAAATGAAGTATATATACTTCCTCATTACGTATTCCATAAAGTTTAGCTTTTTTCCTGATGCTCAGTATTGATTTTTTCATTTCATACTTTCAAAATTCCTCACATGCTCAATCCATGATATCCACAACATCCTTCTGTAGAACCACATTTGAGTTGTTTCAAATTTTTCCTCCACCTTTGATGAGATTATCTAGCATTCACTGCCATATTGAAGAACAGACATCGCATAACAATCCAGTAATGTCTTCTTTGTTTCTAGCAAAACTTTTCTCTTTCAATACTCTATTCAGCTTCTGGAATGCGTTTTTCGCTATGCCAATTCGCCTTGGGATCCCGGTGTCACACTTTTCGTCTTTTATTAGAACACTTTCCAGGTATTTAAACTTTTGTACCTGCATGATTTTAGCACCCTCCACTTGTAATTAGAATCTCCGCCCCTCTGTTTGCTGATGACTATGCATTCGGTTTTCTTGTATTTTATTTGTAGTTCTTTCTTTTGACTTTCTTCAGCTAACTTCTTTTGGAGGTTTTGTAGTTCCCCTTCCGTGTCTACTATCAGCACTGTATCACCTACGTATCTTATGTTGTTCAAATTGTGGCCGCCAATGATAAATCCAGGCATTAAATTTAGGGTCGTCGTAATAGTCTCACTGTACAAGTTGAATAGATCCGCTGGAATGAGACATCCTTGTCTTTTACCATTGTTAAGATATTTTGTTACAGAATATATTTTGTAACTTAAAATGTAATGTATTATTTATCGATCACATATACTACTCTCTCCTTCCTTGATATTTTCTTATTAAACTATCCAAAAGCTTAATCAAAAATATGCAAACATGTCACCTGTAACTATTGCAACGAAATATTTCATGACAAAAGAATGTAAGTCTTCTTAAAGATTGTTTCGTAGAAGCTATATTATTATAATTTAAAACTTCAATGATTTCAAAGGCAGTGATTGTTTCTTCTTGGAACAGAAGAGATTATCCTATCAATAAATATCCTTCATGGTCTCGTGCAGATTAATTAAACAAACTTGAAAAAATATTATTGTAGTATAACTCTTTGACATGGCATATAGCAAGCAGTTAATATATATAGAATTTAAATTAAACCCAGGTAAAAAAATTAATATTTTAAAATATTTTTTAAAGTAATATATTCATATTTCTTTGCAAGTTTTATTTTTAGCATTTTAATAAGACTACAATAGAAGATATTTAATCTATACATGGTTTCTTTGTAAAAAAAAAAACAAACAATAACGATATCATATTAATTCTTGCTTTAATTTTCACTGGTAGTTTTTGTTATGATTATATGTTCATCGTAAATTGAACATTACATTTTTTAATCTCAAATTAGACTATCCTGTGAAGATTAAACAATGTTTTAAAAATGTTTTTCTAGAAATACATAGAGCCCTGTGTAAAAATATTTTGACTTTTTATCTTTGATATGTAAGAGTTAATTCCTAATTGCTCATGACTAGAAGGCAAAGAAAATTAATCCTGCATTCAAGCTTCAAGGCTTTTTTCACCCGGATATAAAATGTTTTGAAACTAACCTATCATCAATTTCATTCCAGACACATTCAACTTTAAGGAGAAATTTCTAGAATTTTCAAGATTTTTTGAAAAGTTTTTATAAATTTTTACAATTTCTACTGCGTTCTGGCAACATAAATGTCAACATTAATACAGGAAGCTTAAGCTTAACAGTTCAGTGTACATCTCTCTCCTCAATGGAAAACATTTCTTCCTTGATAGACGCATTTGTTACCAATGGAAGTAAGCGGTTATAAACATAAGGCAGAGATATTTTGCTACGAATATGCTGAAATTATCAAGAGAAGAGAGGAAATGTACTTTGTGACAATATCTGCAAAACGGTGTAAGACCTACAAATCATATTTCAGCAAATATTTCGAGGATAAAGACGACACTTTGGCACATCATTCCACCTGAGAACACTGAAAAAGAACTCTACAAACTAAGAGTGGAAGGTTTGCTTGTTTTTGTAATACTGGTGAAATATATTTGCATTTTTATGCTCATATTTTTATTTGCATAAAGATGCAGACAGGAAAGTTGATCCACGAAACTTTCAATGGAAACATCAAGCAATTTTTTTCTCCATAGTGAACATTTTTATTCAAATTTCAAGCAGTCAAGAATGCGCCTGGTTTTATTTATCCAGACATTTATCCATTGACACTGCTCTGTGCTCCCTGTCTCCACTCCTCAAAAGAAAAGCAGCTTTCTTCAAAAGTGAAGAGCAAGTCAGAAGAGGCTAAAGTCATTGATCCATATTACAGAGGTTCAGGTGAAAAAAGAAACCGATACTACGCCAGACAAAAAGACCTCAACAACCTAATCTGCAATTGTAGTTTCACTAAATTTAATACCGTACGTTTGACCTCAATAAAGACCGAAACAATCGAAATTATTAGATGAAATGGTCTAAGTTACTGGTCAATGAAAACGTTAAAATGGACTTTGCTTCTGCCACAACTTGATCAGATTTTACAAGGCAACTGAAATCACCATTATCCACAGCAGATGGCGAATTTTTCTCGATATAACATCCAGGAGCTTTGAAGCCTTGCAGCTTTATATGATACATCTCTATTAGGAATATATTTGTGTCAAGATCTTGATATATTAAGATTTCGGTTGAGTGATGATAAGAGATTTCAAAATGTTGGCCTTCCTGAAGTGTCACTAAAGCGGCTTTACCAAGTTTTCGTGTTTTGAAACAGCGTCAAATCTGCGTCACAATACCAAAAGTGGGACTGGCCCCAATTGAGAGAGGTAAGTGTGGAGATGAATAACATCAAATGGTAGCCACTGTTAAACACCGAAAAATATTATTTGTCCACTTTGTTTAAAATTGATTTTATGCGACAGATTGTCAGACAATATGTGCAGACTAGATAAGGATAACATTCAATAACTTCAAGGCTTCCGCCATAATCTGACTGTGGCAGAAGTATAAACTAATGTCTTCCTAGGAATACAAATAAACAAGATCGTAAAACTGGAGTACAAGAAATTCCCCGAGATACCTACTAGAACGTAGAAAGCAGCGAGGAATAGCTTTTTCACAGTGTTTCGGGGCTTCCGGGAGAATAACAAGACCGAAAATAAGAACTCCAGCCAAACGGACTGACAAAATGGATATTTGTGACGCATATCTTGATAAATTCAAGGATAATATAGAGCCGTACTCAGATATAAAACGGCGACATTTCCACTAGGATATAGTAGACATTGAACGCCGCTACCAAGCATCATATAACGAAAGCATGATGGCAAAGCCTATATTCGGTAGCTGATTTGTAAAATAATTTGCGGTAAATAAGCATTGACCGCAAAATATGCTCAGTTCTGTTTTGTGTAATCCTAGAATAAATGAAGTGTATTTTTGAATCGTAAGTCATTTTGTAACAATGTTTTGCATGAACAAAAATATTCACATTTTTCAGCTTCAAAACTATTATTATCAAACTCATAAATGTAAATTTTGATTAAAAAAATTTTGATTAAAAAAATTTTTCATACTTTCTAGGGTAAACAAATAGCAAGTAACATTTGCTACGATGAAATCGTGAAACACAGTGTCATTTCTAATGGTTGGCCATCTTACAGTGGTAACCGTAAAGACACGGTAATTACAGATATATGAGAAAATCGACAACTTATTTTATGATCCATTAGTAAGAATAAAGATCTAATAGAACTTATTTCTTTCACTAAAAGCTACTTTAAAGAAAAGACCCGTGAGAGTAGAATTTCTGGACCAATACATTCTTGGCCTTTGTTCAGAAACAACACTAGTCTTTTACTCCGTTTTGTTATATACAAAATCCTTTTTTTAGTATCTTTCTACTTTGAGTGGCTTTTGCGTTATTAAAAGGGTAAAAATTATTCAAATAATATTGAAATTCAAATTAAAGACTGAGAAAATTAATTATTACAATCAAATTTAGATTTCTGGTGCAAGAGGGATTTTGAAAATAGTTCTCAATCTTTATAACTCACACTTTCCATATAGATTTATTTAACTATCTTTAATAAGCAAGGCGTCACCAAACCTTATAAAGCTTTCAGTGGTGATGTTACCTGATCATATATTTTCAATAAAATTCCTTAGTTACCATTTTATCATAGTCTCGGTCACGTTTTATATTGTTTGGTACTTCTTTCGTGAAATAAAAAGAAAAGTGAAAATCTTACATTCATAAATAGGGGAGTCCAAGTATTTATTGTGACTCGGTCTACAAGAAACACGCGCTCGATAGCTGAATGAAACTTTGGTCAATATCGAATGAAAAGATGTTTTACGCATATGAAAATATGAAAATGAAAATGTTATTATCAATAAAAAGATGTAACGTGTGGGTTATGAAACATTTTGTTGGTCGATTATTGAACAACTCCTACGATTGTGCCTTTGTTTTTAATTGTGATTTAGGTGTTATTGTTTTGTATGTGACTGTAGACTTATTAGGGACATTTTCGTTTTCAGATCTAAAGGTATCATAGGTTACGGCCTATATTTACCCCACCTAATAATTCATGAAAATTACAATATAAACATGTTTAAATACTTACAAAGTATGTTTTTTAAAATGCTTGTTAGAGAAACAGTATTATTTCCAGATTTCTGTGTAGATATGAGAATACGTTTTGCAAATTTATAAATCTACCATTCTAGATATGAGAATACGTTTTGCAAATTTATAAATCTACCATTCTAGATATGAGAATACGTTTTGCAAATTTATAAATCTACTATTTGTCCGTGCATTGAATACTGTTCTCGTATCTGGTCCGGATTTTTTGCTCTTCATCTTGAAGATCCTGACAAAATGGAAAAGAGGATCTGCAATGTAATCTGTCCTAATTTAGCAACTTCCTCTCAACCTCTATTTCACCGTCGTAATGTGGCTTCCCTCCGTCTTGTATAAAAAAGTATTTTCATGGAAACCGGTCTAATGAGGTTTTTTCCCTGATTCCCCCGGCCACACATATTTACTCGTGCTACTAGATTGGCATCGTGGTCCAACCCTTTAACTGTAGAAATAGTTAAATATAATCGTTCCTCTTACTCTAATAGTTTCTTTTCTCGCACTGTTTGTGGAACTCACTACTGTTTGCATTCTTCCCTAATACCAGCACTCTCCAAAAGTTTAAATGCAACATCACTTGCCATCTTCCACTTAACTGATTACCATCCATCTCTTATTTTTTCTTCAACATACCCTGTACTTGTTTTTTTTTTCTGTCACTGTAACACCCTCCGTACCAGTTGAAGTCCTGATTTGCATTGGGTAAAATAATTATAAAACAAGATAAAATGATCCATTCCAGAAATTTCGATCGTTTTCGTGTTTTGATAGCAATGTTTCTTTCTCTGACATTTCTCAGCTGTTAGATACGCCGAGTTTCCATTTACAATGGGACTTTTTTCTGGAAAAATTGTGTCTCATATTCCCATTTCTTGACATCAACGCTAACCTTTCCTTGGAAATTCTACTAATTCTACGTTTTACTTATTCTCTCTCACTCTCTTTTCCAGAACGCTGTAAATTCCTTCCTTCTATGATCAATACAGTGTTCTAATTCACGACATATAAGAAACTAGACGAGATTTATCTGATCTCATATCCATTAATTTGTATAGATTTTGGAAGACTAATACCCAATGCCTCTCCCTTCCTAAGCCAGCTGCCTCCTATGCATAAACCTCGAGGAATATCCGGAATCTATGTCTCATGTTGATTCTTTTTAATCTTGTATTTCTAATCAATTTTAAAAGGAAAATAAACATCGCCATTCCCTACGAAGTGTAACGGGCATAGAAAAAACCCGGATGTATATAATGATTCATCAGAATTCGCATAGTTTCAGCTCATGCAGAAGCAAATAAACTCGTGCATGGTTTTACGTTTGAATAAGTAATTGAAACCAAGAGAGTTTTTACTATTGTTCACTCAATTAAAGTTCCAAGAGCCAATCAAGATAGAAGTTACCGAATGAGATTATTGTAAAAACGTAAAAAGAGGAATTAAGTAAGATATTTTATTTGTTTTCTATTTGCATAATGATTTCTATCTGTATGCAAGTAGTTTTAAGCAAATATATATGCTGGTTTATTCTAATGCAATTTCCAAATAAATCATATTTCCCTTGCATTATATATATAGATATTTGTTTTTACCATAGAGTTGCTGACACATTTCTGGACATACCACCCAAATGGTAAAAATAATACTAGCCGTTTACTTATAAAGAAATATCTGGCATTTATTGACAGTATTGGCTGAAATTTACAAAATATATATATTAAAATATTATCCAGAAAACAATTTGTTATATTCCGGAAAGGAATATCAGTATAAAGATTAGTGGAAAAATGGTACTCGACACAGGAATACGATATAACGTATTTATTGTCTAAGGTACAACAATAAGATATAGAATAGCAATCAACGAGTAGGAGTGGAATAAACTATCAAATAGAGAATGCCTTTGCCTAAGACATTTGCATTATTTACCTGTCCATCCCAGTAAGGGCAACATGTGACACATGGTCAGTTTATAACTGGACTTCTGGGCTATATGGCCGGGCCAAAAAATGTCTGTCTATTATTCCCCAGTCGTGCTTCTACCCTTCGGGGGAACCATGACTGGGTTATTGCTCTATGCTCGGAAGCAGAGAGCGCCCTCCACCCGAAGGCAGAGTGCTGACAGTGTCATAGAGCCGTCTAGTGACGTCTGCTGCCTAAGAGGTGTGCATTATTTAGCTGTCCATCCCAGTAAGGGCAACATGTGACACATGGTCAGTTTATAACTGGGTTTTCCAGGCTATATGGCCCAGCCAAAAATGCCTACCTATTTTTCCCCAGTCAGAACCCCGACTGTGTTATTGCTCTCTGCTCGGAATCAGAGAGCGCCCTCTACCCGAAGGCAGAGCGCTGACAGTGTCATAGCGTCGTCAGGCGAGTGCCTAAGACGTTTGTGTATTTACTAGCCTTCCCACACAAGGCCGGATGTGACACATGGTCATTTTATAGTGGGTGTTCCCGGCCATATAGCCGGTCCAAAAAATGTCTGTCTATTTTTACCGAGTCGTGGTTCTACCCTTCGGCGGAACCGCGACTGGGTTTGTGCTCTCTGCTCGGAAGCAGAGAGCGCCCTCTACCCGAAAGCAGAGGGCTGACAGTGTCATAGCGTCGTCAGGCGAGTGCCTAAGACGGTCGCTTCTCCTCGTACCACTTGTCACCATCCTCTATAGACTAGAGCATTCTATTTTGGGGTATGGCAGGATGTTCCACTACAACACAATTTAATTTTAATTTGAGTAGGTGTTATTTTTTCTTGTACTGATTGCCGTTTTTTTCCTAAAACTTCATTCGAATTAGTATGGAATGACAATATCTTGATAATGTCATTGTCTTTTTTCGAGTTACATTTAATGTCCATTTTATTTGTTCAAAATGCCTAAAATCTTCATTTGATATAGTTTATGCTCTTCGCTAGAGTTTTATTTTCTTTTAATTCACAAGAGACACATCCTTCACTCACAGAAACCTAAGTTGATAAGAATTAGTGGTTGTATACAACTGGCAGGCTAGATATTTCTATGTTATATATGATAGCCAGAGAAATGCCTCGATTTGACAAAGCTATTTTTATATATGACTCAACTATTCAGGTAAATTATTTGGTTTTATAGAATGTGTCTATAGTGGACGAAACCACGTCTGGCGTTGCCTATTTTTTGTCTAATTACTTTATCTTCTATAATAAATGTGTTATATATAATCCATATATCGATGTATTTGAATTGATTAGTATTTCCTATCTTCACATAGTGAATATTTGTAATGGATTCAAAATATTTTGCATAACTGCTTTATTTCTATATCATAGTTTCTGTTTTGAAAATGTTTATATTTAGTCGTAGTTCTTGCAAAAAGAAAATTTAATGATGTTTTCATTAAATTTAAAGTTTCTAAGCTAAAGTAAAAATGCATTTAACCTGAAGATCAGAAAAATTAAAGATAAAACTGTTGTGGATTCTTGTTTAAAAAATCACACACTATAAGAAACCCCAAAACAGATATTAGAGGAAAAAAAGGTATGTGTATTGAACAAAAGATATACAACTTGTACGCGGTTAGTAGATTCAGGAATACTTGTTAGTGGAAGTCAAATATATACAAAGAAGCACGTCCGGATAATAAGTCTATATTCTTGCTGAGAAATGAGTGGCAGTTCAACTGCTCTGACAAACACTAACTCTAATAACAACTAACAGACAACTCAACTCGTTCTGTGTAGAAAGGATTATTTGTATACCATGGAAGAGTTCATAGAGTGTGTGAAAAAAGATGACTCCCCAACAAAAACAATCGCAGCATCAGTTTTGAATATATTTGTAAAATTCTCTTCTACGGTATTGAACTATTTTTTCAGAGACATGCAATTATGCACATGGATGTTGGAAAAAGCTGACAACCAGTGAAAACAACCGTTTCGACTATTAATTCGAACCGAACTATTAACTTCTATTTTCTAGTATTTTCTTCAATTTAATTATGAGGGTTAAACAATTAGTAGATAATTAATTGTATAAATCGCATCTTTTATATGTTTTTTTTTTATTTTTATCTTTTTACTCTCAGATGTTTCTTTTCTCTTTCTCATTCAATCGTATTTTTTTTTACTTTTTTGGTTTCTTATCAGGTTTATTTTTCAGATTTTATTAACTTGCTATTATCTCTGGTTTCGAAAATTTTCCGTTAATTTCATTTGATTTTGGCATTAAGTTATTCTTTAGTCTTTTTTCTTTTTTATTTACCTTTTTTGTTTTAGCATCTATTTTTTCTTTTATATCTTCGTTTTTGTTTTGTTTTACATGTTACCTTTCTTCTTGCATTAGATTTTTTTTTCTTATTTCTCTTCATACAGGAACATCAGCTGTGCAACAGCATCGTGAAGAAGAGACATATATTTTATACTATAAATATTTATACTGCAAGTGTTTTACGTTGTTAAAGAACCTAATTGAGTGGTGCTGACTGATTTTATAGATTGATCGTTATGCAGTGAAAATCTCAAAACGAAATACGACTCATAAATATGAAGACGAGGTTTATGGAGGCTTACTCGACTTTTTGTTTTATTATTCATTTTTTGCATTTATTTGCTCTTTCCTTTGTTCATTCCTTCTATTGTCCTTATGTTGATTGTTTTATATGAGCTTTCTTTTTTCTTATAATATTTATTTCAATTGTGTTTTTTGTTTTTCTTTCTTTATTTCTTTCTTTTAACTTTCGGATGAAACTT
This sequence comes from Ascarosepion bandense, assembly GCA_037127315.1. Classification (NCBI taxonomy): domain Eukaryota; kingdom Metazoa; phylum Mollusca; class Cephalopoda; order Sepiida; family Sepiidae; genus Ascarosepion; species Ascarosepion bandense. The sequence continues at coordinate 2,311,730 of JBBBDQ010029090.1, forward strand.
TCCATTGCATTCTGTTTTCTTTACTTTCTCTTCTATCTACTTTCTTGCTTATTTAATTTTCTTCTTTCTTTTGTTTTGGTTTAGTGATATATCTTTGTTTATTTCAGTTGTTTTATTTTGTTTCTCATTTTCATTTTATGCCTTCTTTCTCGCTTATTCTATTTCTTTCTTTCTTTCTTTCTTTCTTTCTTTCTTTCTGTTTTTTATTCCATATCTTTATTTCTTTCCTCCTTCATTTTTCCTTCTTTTCGTTTTCAACGTCGTACACCAAAATCTTAATATCAACTGGAAGATTTTTTTAATAAATTTTCTTTTATTAATCGGCTTTTAAATTTTATTGCTGCTTTGTCTATGTTCACAGTCAGATGTAAATATCTAAAAGTTTTATATTGCAAAAGCAACAAAAAGGAAAAAAAGATTAGATAAATGATAGCATTGGCAGATCTGAATGCAGACAAGAGTGTAGATTAAATTTCAAATTCATCTCTGTCATAAAACCTGGGCTTTTCAGTAATTCTCACCGGACTTTGTGTCTGTAACCAACTGTCTCTGAACAAAGAAAACGGAATTTTAAGCGAAAAGAGGTTTAGTGAATGTAACAACTATTTAGCAAAGAATCAAAGACTTATTATTCAGCGTTAAAATTTGCATGTGCATAACGCGGGCGCGAGTCCACAGCTAGCCGAAATTGATTTTTTATTCTCGAATATATTTTTATTTTCGAAAAACCTGACCACCGCGTTAAAAGCAGTAAAAATTTACGGTTGTAGAATTAAAAATCGACCTAAATTTTACATTGAAAACTATTAAAATTAACGGTTGTAAAAATGAAAATAAAAGTGACTGCCGTGTTAAAAACAGTAAAATTTGACATTTTAACATGAAAATCAACCTGAGTGATATGTTAAAACCGTAAAAATTAAAATGAATGAGAAGCTAATATAAAAGTATTCTCTTTCTATTTGTTGTGTTTCTTTAGAACGTAGGCGATCATAGCTCTCCGCTATTTATTGCAGTTTGTAGTACTCAGTAAAATTTGTTTTTCGCTATCACTCCTACACATTTTTCTTACACAAACTTTATTCTCCGTCCTTCTGACAGGAATGTTCTGTGAGCTTTATATTCCTCGAGTCATCTTTCCTCATTACGTGTCCAAGTCATTTCAAATATCTCGTTCTGATGCTATTTTTGTATCGTGGCTCGTACCATATGACATCCGGTTGCCCAGAGGTACAAAAGACAACGTTCGTTTAGCATGAAGAGTTGTCATTATCACGGACTTCGTGAAGTAACACCTACTTCGTGAGACTCTAAATATTTTATATACCTCTTGGTTGCACCAGTCTGGTAATAAAGTAGTTTATCTACAGTTCACTGTGTATCTATTCATTCCAAGATATAACAACTATGTATGAGTATTTTCTTGTTATTATTTTTATATAAATCAGCATCTTAAAGTTGTTCACATATTCATTCTCATTTGTTTATTCTCAGCATTCATCTGTAGAACCACATTTATAGAATAGCTCTAAAAAAGTCAACTATTATCACGAATACAAGACAATATGTAGCAATAACTCCAAACGGTTATCGCAATGAGAAAGAAATTGAGGAGATTTATTCAATATTCGATTGCTGTTATTTGCATTCGCTTTACAATGATGAAGATAAAAAAATCATGAATTGCGCCTCTTTTTAGCTATGCATAAATCGCATAGCAATTTAAATTTTTTGTGTGTTGTAATTAAATACAATTAAAACCAAAGTAACCATGATAGAAAAATACGGCATAGAATTTCTAATAGCGTATCTCAAGTGACCTGTAGAAAAAAAACAAATATCTGTGTGACAAGTTTGACATTTACCGGAGTTCTTTACACTCACTTCTGCTCAAATACCCTTGACAAGTGTATAAACTACTTTTCTCTTACCCCAGCTGTGAGTAAATAGTAGAAATTTTATCTAAAATGAAATTGGTAATACGATACAGACCCCGAAAGAAGATTTACTTTTACAATAGAAAATATTTTTTATCTTTAAATATTAACAGTTGGTAGATGTACTTCTTCAAAGTGCCGTGTCCTTTAGGATGAGGCGATCATTTTGCTACAAATTTTTCGGTTCTTTGTAGAACGTAGTAAGTTTTACCATTTTGCAATCACTTTTACCCCCTACCAATTCCTTAGGTAGTTTATTCACTGCAGTCCCTTAAATTTATATGATTTGTGAGTTTCGAAGAATTCAAAACCTTTTCTTCATGACTTCGAAATTTCAACTGCTCGTTTTTTAAGTGAATTTTGTATCAATTTAACTGAAAAGATTGCTATATTATTCAGTCCATGATATTCACAATAACTTCTGTATATATATATATATATATATATATATATATATATATATATATATATATATAAAAAACAATGTACTCTAACATCAAATGAAAACCCAACGATTAAAAAGTTTACATTGAATCTAGTAGGAACGCTTTTAAACAGCATTGGTATATACACTTACCTCTCATTTTTGCCTGAGTGAAAAGCTGCAGTTTTTAAACTTCCCTAAAAAATGGGGAACTATTGAACCGTAGAGATGTGTTGACTATTTTATGTAAACTTCGAAAATATTTTCGTTAAAATTTAATTAATCATAATGTCTCTTTTATAACTTGTGCCCCAATATAACTAACAAATTAAAAATTAATTTCTTAAAATAAATGGCCCACAAAATACTACAAGGTTTTCATAACTACAATATACTTGAGTATACTAAAATTACTCAGTTTTATCTTCAACCTAAAAAATCTGTCAAACTTAATTAATTGCAAAGTTTCACTGATAGCTTATGCTCCAATAAAATTTTAAAATTATTTTAATAATTATTAAAATAATACGAAGTAATGCGTTGGCAGTCCACTGTTTGTTGTGGTTTAGATTTTTAAGAGTGCTCGATAAATTGTAGTGTATATATATGGTAATATATTTAAAAGTTTATAATAAAAACATACTTGACTGCAACACAACGGCCGTTTTGTTTGCATAAATTGTTTTTGTTATGAACTTAATAATAAAAATATTACCATATATAAAACCTGTATATGACATATATATACATACATAACGCATGTAAATATATATAATTAGTTCATCATAAAATATTACTATATATAACACATATATAACATACACTCACATATATATATTTTATACATATATTTAACACATATATAACACACACAAACACATATATATATATATATATATATATATATATATATATATAGAGAGAGAGAGAGAGAGAGAAAGAGAGAGAGAAAGAGAAGTATTTTTAAAAATTTCACGCATTGTATCATTATCAGAATTATTTAAAATTATACATTTTGGAAAAAGTGTTTGAGTTGCAAATTTCTCATATATTGTCCAGATATATATGAACCTAGGCAGGTAGAAGGACGAATAAAGTGTGAGCGGACATACACAGCCTTTTATATATATATATATATATATATATATATATATATATATATATATATATATATATATATATATATATATATATATAAGTGTGTGTGTATATATGTATGCGTGTGTGTGTATGTGTGCATCTATATCGTGAGAAAGGAATACACAAATTATCCTTAGAATGAAAGTAAGCATGGAAAGGAATTAGTTTGACAAAAAGGGTTTCGCATATATGTATTCCTTCTGCTCACTTTCACAGCTCAGTGTCTAATTTGGGCACGGCCGGCCTGATAAATTTCCGGGATAGCAGCTGAAAAGCTTCAAGCAAAACACAAAATGATCGCTCATATCTACCGGTTCTGTAATAAAACTGCTCTAATGGAAACTAAATTTGCTTTAAGGCAGGAGACATTCTTTACGCTTTCCGAAAACCGAGATAATTTTACCCAACCTTAAATTATAAGTTCATTGTACGAGGAGTTAACAAGGATGCTATCTATCTATCTATCTATCTATCTATCTGTATACCTGTCTGTCTGTCTATCGATTTCTTACTTTAAATGTATGAGTTTTTCAATATTTGTGTTTGTAATTAAATGTAGTAACAGTTTTGAATGCAAATTAACTTTAATTAAATATAATTTGTAATTTAATTTCATTAATATTCTTCTCACAAAAATATTATATTTAAATAATAACTTAACAGCACACATTGTTAAAAAAATAATATACACAATCACTATAATTTATCCAGAAATTTTAATATATATATATAATATAGAGAAGCATATCACGAAACAAATATTTAAAGTTTCCAATATAATTTGTATTATTCCGTTGCATTTTTTCAGCTGTGGGTTAAATAGCAGGACATATTGAGTTATATAACCTTGGTTGACAACCAGTCTATTGTAGAAAATAATGGCAACCTATTGCCGAAAATTCTTCTGCCCTTTCATTCATGTCTCTTTTGAGACATGATCGCCCAGATGTGTATCACTTATAGCACTTAACTGACTAAATATAATTAATCTTACCGTAATAGAATATGTATTAATTAAATATTCACTACAGTGTCTTGCCGATTATCATGTGAAAAATCCGGTACATATATTTAATACTATATTTCATCCAATATAAGTTCGCAAGGCTACTCAAGGTTCCAGCTTACTCAAAAGAAGCAAGGAAGATTATATATATAATTAGGATAGACAATATTTCCCGCTAGAATTGTAGAGTTAATAATTCAGTTAAATCACATTTAGTTCACCAACCCAAGAAGAATACAGAAAAAGAATTCTGAGAATTCGTATCAATGATACAAATCTACAATACATAACTATAATAATCAGCTAAACCAATACATGAAATGTTCACTCACTTCAGAAAAATACATTCTTTATAATTAATTTAAAAGAAGATGATAATATTTTACAAACTCACTCGGGAAAATCCGATACGTAAATGTTATGGTGCCCTTCTACGAGGAATGGACTCTTCTTCTTGTTATATGTAATTACCTGCGTGACTTCCGGACAGCAGTTGACGAGAGCAGTTAACAGGAGCAGTTAACGAACAGCAGTTAACAAGGCATTTGACGACAGCTACTAGTCAGGTAATAAGCAGCATAATAATACCTTCGAACTTATTCTATATTACTTATTATTAACACTTCCTATGAAGATATTGTTTCTTGTTATACTAATATACTGTTTGAACCTATGTCTTGTGTTCCGTGTCTTACTCCCGACCAAACCGGTTACTACAAAATTGCTACGAAGTTTCGCCCAAACTCCACAACAACTTGGCGACGAAGATTCACGACAGTAAACATGACAGGAAGCAACATACGAAGAGAGAACAGTTAATCTAATAACCCAACAATATTCGAAATATCTAATATTTTATGTTTATTTTTTCCATGGCAGTTTAAAAAAATGTTTTGAACAACGAAATATCTCATGCAAAAAAATGTTTAACTAATGAAAACAGTAGTAAGTCAGTTGCTAGGAATGTTTGATCATTTTGTTCCTAGACATTTATTCTATCTAGAACATATTTTATTACATATTTACGAGTCTTTCAGTTGGCCTTGCTATATCTTTAGAAATACTTGATGAAATCGAAAAAAAAACTGCAACGTCACGTCATTAATACTAACATGGAATCTCGACACCGCTATAACCTATATACCCTGTGCCTTTTCTATAAATAATTTCATGGTAATTGTTCGGATGAGGTCTTCTCTATCGGACTTAATGAATGTAAGCGCAGTAATAGATTTGCAAAGAAGTCTCATCATTTTACAGGTGAGATGGCTAGATGTAACTTTAACTTCTATGCTAACAGTTTTCTATCGCATTTCTCGCTCATGGAACTCTCTTCAAGCTTCAAACTTTCGAGCCAACTTCGATTTAAAACAAATTAAATGAAATGTTAATAGTTATCTTTTGTCTTTTCTTGATTATTGTTTTTATTATTATTTTGTCGAATATTGTTCAGCATTCATTAACCGCTTGTGACTTAGTGGTTTTATTACCTTGATTCGGGGAAAGGATTGAAAACATGTAGATTTTCAGTCACATCAACATAAATGGAAAGATTTTTGTTTTTTTTCAGTTATTTTTTTATTTCACTAAAGTATGCCGTGTATATTACGTATATTGTGTAGTCGTGGAACAAAATGTATCCACCGGTAAAGATCAAACCCATGCTCATCTTTTAGTAGAGGTCACCGTTTGATACTACTTGGTTAAGGATTGTGTCATAGTTCTGCAATGCTCTTATTTCCCCCTTTTTAAGGAAAGCACACTTTTTCATTGAAAACATTTTCATTTCTACAGTATTAATTCATATATTATTAATCCGATATTTTTTATTTATTTAAACATTATTATGGTTTATATAAAGTGATGCATCCACTATAACAGCCATTCAATTAATAAAACTTTCGAATTAAAAATACATAAATTCTTCACTCACACAGATTTGTACACATATGTACATAAAGATAGATAGATAGAGAGAGAGAGAGAGAGAGAAAGAGAGAGAGGAGGTAGGGAGGAGAGAGGTGGGGAGTGAAGTGAAATAGAGAAACGGTGGGGACATAAGGGTCAACATTGTATGGTAAATTTTATTTTTTCTTCTTCTTCTTTCCGTGGTGGTTCTTTCTCTTGTAACACCATGCAACCCCGTTCTGTTACCCACCTGCTCAGGCCTTCGAATATGTTATCCGCTGCTTTCCCCTATTTCCTTACCACTCTATCTGGCCTGTTTGTATCATGTTCTCCAAGCCCTCCTTCCTCACTGGATGATCCAGGAACTTTAGTTATCTCTTCCCTATACTCAATATTAATTTCTTTTTCTTTTAGATTGTTTCCCAAACCTCATCATTCTCACATGCATAGTTTTTCAAAAATAGATATGTTCTAAATATCGCATTCATGACTTTCATTTTCACACTGTCTATATCTCTAAACCGATATCGAACATTGTTCTCCTAGAAATATAACAATGTTTTATTGCAGACATCTATCTATCTATCTATATATATAATATTTGCCTAATTCACTCTCTCTCTCTCTCTCTCTCTCTGTCTCTCTGTCTCTCTCTCTCTCTCTCTCTCTATATATATATATATATATATAGAGAGAGAGAGAGAGAGAGGTAAATAGTCAGACAGACAGAAAAATAGCGTGAGAATGACAGAATTAAACAGACAGTTATTTAAGTAGATAAAAAGAAACATAGATAGATAGATAGATAGATAGATAGATAGATAGATAGATAGATAGATAGATATCGTACTCATTCGGTAGCAACCAGATACATTAACCACGAACATGATCACATCTGAAAATACTAGCGAGCGATAGATATGAATTTTATTGTATTGCGAATTGATTATTAGTTTTTTAACGAGAATATAATGATTGTCATGTATCTGTCTTTTTCCCTGGTGAATCAATTACGTATTTGGTATCAGGATTTTTTATTTCCAATTATTTATCAATGCTTCAGATTTAATCAAACAAAACTGGAATCTCCAACACTACTTTGTATAAACAATTGCAGAACGAGTCAAGGGCGTTTCGACTTTTTCTTTCTTTTTATATTATAATTGATATGTTTTGAAAATAACTAAATCGTCATCTGAATACAACATAACGTAACAGTTACAAATATATTTATGAGCATGTAATATACATCTTTTATTTTTCTTATCTTTCTATTTCAACTTTAGAACAAATATTTACCGCTTCTTGCTTACCACTTAGCGAAAACTGATATTTAAAACCTCATTTTTTATTTGTAATAAAATTAGATTTTTTTTTTATTTAGATGTAATTTATGCCAAGGTACGCAGTTTTCTTTACGTTTTCTTCTCCTTTATTATCTATATTTGACGACATTATTTGACTTTGTGAAATTACATGTTATTTTGGATTTACTCGCTTATTTTATTCTTTTTTAAATGCATGATATTACATTGTTCTCTTCGTTGAGACTAACCGAGTCTCCACCAAAGCATTCATTTGCAAATAAATCTGCAAGAATCAAAACCACTAGCACTTGCGGCAAAACAAAGAATTGTTATATATATATATATATATTTGTTTCTACAGAGTAGAAAGTAAAGCTTGAACTTTAAATATATCTTTCAGTGAACCCAAGTTCAGGAGAACTAAACTCTTTTCTGCACTATACGATCTTTTGATAACCAGATTTTTACGTTTCTTCAGAAAAACCGATATAATCTGACTTTTTTCGATGATTTTTCGATGATTTACAAGTACTATTTCTCAGATTTCTTGTTATTATTACAACGTTTCGATCATTATGCCCTGAAGCATTCCTCAGGTGTTTGTCGTTCGGGTAATATCAATGAAATTCGAACTGAAATCATTATGCAATCTGGATGGGTAACCTTTTTTTATTTTTCATTCTATCGTGTGAAAGCTCTTGTTCTTATTTTGTACTGCTCAGTTATTACTCACCCTGTTTCCACGGAGTTTAAATCTGCACTAAACGCTACCATCATAGAACTCATAATTATTACGTCAATAAATTCAAAACTAATGCTTTAATACATCAAGTTAGCTGAATCGTATCTAGAAGAATCTGAGGAAGTGTGGTGAGCACAAGAGCCGAAACATCCTGCTAATAACAACAAAGATGGGGAGTGTAGCCTGAGTGTAAATAATGTAAATAATGGTAATTTATTTAAAAAATTCAGACAAAAACAAATTTATCATGATGATTTTACAGCGGACCACACCCAAAACAATTCAGGTATAAACTAGCTCTCAGTTTTGCATTCGTATATACATTGTGACGCAATGGATATCGGCCCTGGATAAGAAAAAAGAGAACTAATTTCGAATTTAAGTTGTATTTGTTGCAATCATTTACACGCAAATACCCTTTGGAAAAGTATTAATACATGTCTTTTACCTTAATCTCAGAGACGAATAGCAAGACAGATTGAATTCTGTAGCTTTACTTGTCAACCAATCTACCACAGAAAGAAATTAAAAACTACCGTGGGAAAATCTTCTGCCTAATCAGTGATGGATTGAAAGGGACATGATCACCCGAGCGTGTATTACATATGACACTAACTGACCTTAATTCTTCTTCTTCTACGTCTCCCTAGACCTGGTGGTTTTTAGCACGCTTTCTCATTTTACCCCACCCAAACCGCAAAAATTATCATCCCAACTAAAAAGTGAAGGACGTCAAATTTAAACATGTGAAATATATTATTTACTGTAATATTCAAATTCAGATACTTTAAAATACCACCTCATGTTTTATTCTATGACATTCACTCAAAGCTTTGGAAATATTTGTAATCTGATTTGTCAGTATCAAGTATGGAAGAACTATTATTTTTTATAAAATCATAACTGATCTTGTATTTTTATTTAGTGTTAAAAGTACTTTTTATTTTAAAAGACTTGCACGTAACTGGTGGAGCTTTAGCAGCAAACGCAGGCGTCAATCATGTCTGTGATATCTCTATCCATATTAGGCTAGTAGACATAACATCGTATGAGGCTTTCAGTTCGTTTTTTTTTTTGAGGATGTTCTGCATGAAAGTCTCGAAGTATTTTCTTTTGTAAACTTCTTGGAATCACCACTCTCTCGTTGTTTAATAGTACCTCATCACAAATAGAAAAAACCTCAGGCACACTTGAGTCTTTTTTGTAAATTTTATTCTTAGTAGACGTAATGAACTAGTCTTTCATAGCCTCTCTTTTAATGTCTGATAATGTAAGTCTCTTATGATGTTGGCGGTCATGTTTTTTATTTCGCAATCCGTTCTCAATGTTGCGATTATCGAGTCTTCGAAAAACTCTTTATTTTTAGGAACCGGTCTAGATAATCCGTCAGTGTGGCAAATATTCTTGGAAGACAAAAGATCACTTTTGAAATTGTATTTCAAGAATATTGTTCCCCATCGAATGAGTCTGCTACGGGTGTACACCGGCAATCCGTTTTTACTTCCATATATCGTCAGCAGCTACTTGTGATCGGTTTGTAGAGTAAAATGTATGCCATGCAGATATCTGAGGAATTTCGTCACAGCAAAGATTATATTTAATGCTTCTTTTTCGATCTGTGAATACTGCCTTTCTGGAACAGCAAAGATCGGGAAGCATGCACTATCGGCTTTCTCGTTCAGTCCGGAAGTTTATGTAATATACAGGCGACAATGCCGTCGCTCTCTACTATAATATCTAATTTTGGGTTATAGTGGGTGAGGGAAAAGTCTGACGTAAGTGTATCTTTTATTTTTTCGAATGCTGATTGACATTCTGGTGTCAAATTACAGATTTCATCTTTCTTTAAAAGATCATTCAACGGAGCTCTGATGATATGCATGTTATTTATGAATACTTGATAGAAATTTTCCAAGCCTAAAAAGCATTGCAGTGCTTGTACATTATCCAGGGCCGGCATGTCCTTAATCTCCGTAGCCCTATCAGGATCCGGTCGTCGACCGTCTCTATCAATAATGTTATAGCGGGTATCTCTTCTCTTCTTTCATTTGTAGTGAGGGGTAGTAAGATCCTGTAGTAGGTTAACGGAATTTGGCCTTGTGGGAAGATAGCCTACTATAATTCATAAATAAGTATAAATTCAAGAAAGGCAATTTCGAGTGTAAAATAACATTTATACATATATACATTTCAATTAATGTTTTACAATTAAAACAATACTTGGAATAAAGGTCCTACCAAGTTAGAAAGAGTTTATGGCGGATAATAATGAGCTGAAGGAGATAAAAGAATGTTCAAGGAAGATATAACGCTGAAAGGTAAAAAGCTGGGTAGTATGATTAATGTTCATCATCAAGTTGCCGTTTCTAAGGCCAGTAGGTCAGCAAGTTGGTTTGTGGAATGCCTTAGAAAAGGTCAGTTAGTACTTCGAGAACAGGGCAGGAAGAACGAGGCGAACATAGTAGCCACTCGACATATGTCAAGGAAGAAACTAATTACACTCTTCTCCACTGTCGGTGCCTGTCTCTCTAGGTGCCTTTTGTCCCGACCTTTTATATATTCCCTTCTGGCTCAAAACGCTGGTCGTTTCGCATTTCATCCTTGTATTTGGTTCCGGGCTTCTCATTGGCTGATAAATAAAAATGGTAATTTGATATTTGATTAATTTTTATTTTTCAACCGGAACATCTGCGCGAATCCACTTGCGTACGGCGACTTTTTATTCATTAGCTTTCTGGTCGGCATAGAGCCAACATCCGGTTTGCTCGCTTTTGCTCGATTGGTGGTATCACCACAATGTATCCTAAATATTTTATTGGGGTTAAATAAAATCCACACTTAGCTTCTTTAACTTTAAAACAATATTCCTGGATTTTATCGAATACGCTTAATATATGCTCTATATGGTCTTTCACTGATTCACTAGTAACTAGAACGTCGCCAAGATAAGCAATTGCGAAATCAAGGTTGGCAAGCATGGTGTCCATGACCTGTTGAAAAATAATAGTCGCGATCTTGACCCCAATATCCAATTTATTAAAGTTATATAGACCTCTATGTGTATTTATGCACAGCAGTTTGAAGCATTCTTCCTCAATGGGAATTTGCATGTAAACGTCTGCTAAATCGATTTTTTTAAAAAAATTTCACCCGTTTCATTTGTTGAATATTTCTTCGGGGCTAGGTAGAGGATAATGATGGTTTTTTAACGAGACGTTCAAACCCGTCGAAAAATATGAGCACACTCTGATTTGATTTGACTTCTTAACGTATGCCACTAGAGCAGCCCATTCCGAAAAATCAATTTCAGAGAGCATACCTGTATTTACTAATCTGTCTAATTATTCGACTATTTGGATTACCACTACGAACGGAACGTTCCTCTTCTTTTTGAACACAGGCTGTGCATTATCATTTAACTTGAATTGAGCTTTTATTTTAGTGCATTACCTCACGCCGCGTGAAAACACCTCCGGGAATTTTTTATTTATTTCCAGTTTCAGTTCTTCAATGTAGGATGTTGCAGTTTCTATTTTGCAACAGAACATACTCATTGGACAGACCCACAAATTGAACTTTTCAATCCAATCTATACCGAACAAATTTTCAGTAATTTTCATCACATATGCACTCAATGTTTTAGTTGTTACTTTTAATGTTACCGCAAAAAATACTTCTTCTAAAATGTTTATTTTTTCATCTATCACAGAGCGAGCCGTTTTGTTAGTTCTCAATAAAGTTGGCTTTTTCAGTCGCCTCTACGTATGCAAGTTTATGATCGTCAGTTCAGATCCACTGTCCAGCTGGAATTTAATGGTTTTATTTAATATTTGCACGACTACATATTTGCGCAAATTTCCATCTTCCTTATCGCTTGACGGCGTCTGCTTTATTTTATTTTTTGTTCTTCTGGATTTTTTCGCTTGATGTTATATAGCCAGCTTTACCGCAATTCTGACAATTTTTTTCTTTCTGGACGGGCAAAAGTGTAATTTTCCGCAAATGTAACACGGACCTGGTGGTGAATTTTCTTGTGTTATAGTATGCTTGTCACGGTATTTTCTTTTCTCTCTTTCCCGGGAGTGGCGTTTTGATCTGTTCATAATTTGTTTTTCTATGAGCGAATCCCGATTCCTCGATATTCCTTGAGTTACTTTTTACGGATACGACTTTCTAGCAGTTTGCTGCCACTTTTTGGAGGATAAACTCGGCTTATTTTCTAGTTGTTTTAGCACTCGACATCTAATTTCAGCGTCTCCGGCTGAGACCAGACCTTGTGCAAAAATTAGGCATTTAAAGTTGTCAGCAGATACTTCCACTCATTTGAAATCGTTACAGTATTTATTTACCGTGTCGGCAAATGTTAAATATACCTGCTGATCCTTCTTGAATAAAATTAGGCACTTCCATCTGTTATGAAAAAGTGATCTGTTAGGTCCAAATACTTCCGAGAATAGCTTGACTGTTTCTGAGAATTCCAGGTCTGTTTTCTTTTTGGAGAGGATAAAATCAACAAACTTGCTGTGCTCTTCTGTACCCAACTTCCTTAGTAATAATAAAAAAAATTCTTGAAATTTGGCCAATTATTACAGTCGATATTAAATAAATCCTCGTACAGTCTATAAAAATCATCAAAGGTTTTTCGACTTCAGGTACATACTCAAAAGTTTCTATGGTACACCAGATAGTACCCTGGGAAAAGGTAGTATCGTTCTTAGTTTGTTTGCCAATTAATGATTTAAGAAGTAACTCTTCAATTTGATTTTGTCGTTTCTCGGTCCGTTTAAAGGACCGAGAAACGACAGCAAATTCATCTGTTGTTTGTGTAGCTCCATAAATAATTGTTGTTGTTGTTGTTGTTGTTGTTGTTGTAACTGCTGGTCGCTTTTTTGTTGTCGATCCAACTGAGATTTTATTAATTAAATTATCACTTTTTTAAGTCTTCCATTTTTCTTTCAAACTCAACACAAACAATTTGTTGTAAACACGAGTGGAAAACACTAAATGTAGTTACAGAGTTTTTCCTAAGACGTACGCCAAAGAGAAAGAGATCGGCTTAAAACGAATCTACTTACAGATTTTTCTGTGACGCCGTTCCATGCTTGTAAGGATTTTTTTCATTCGACACTGAAGTTTTTCATACTCTTTTTTTTTATTAGTTGCAGGCTGGTTTAGACGGGGTATATTTTTCCTTTCTTGATACTTCACGTTTTTTGACCGATTATATGTGAGTGGGGCTATCCCTTGGTACTTAAAATTCACGTTCGATCGTTGATGTTCACATTTTCCGTATTTCCGACGTTGCTAGTTGATATGTGGCGATAGTGGTAAAAGAAAAAAGCTTTTCTTTTCTTGCGTGAATTCTTATATCTTCGTCGTCATTTGATATGGACCCGGTATGGGACTATAAAATAATGTGTCAGCACGGTGGTAGTTCAAGAACATATATTACGTCAACAAGAGATACAAACAGATACAAACAGAAAGAGTAACAATAGCTTGGCGATAACAGACAGACAGACTAGGCTGAGCTGAACTGAAGTCGTACTGGAAACCAGTGTCTCTGTCGCCACGGCTCTGCCCTCAAGAGTAATTAACTTTCGGTTAATATAGGCAAAGTAGAGACCATTATAAAGTGGGTAACTCCCCACAACATTAACATTAATAGGAGTCTCTCCAGTTACCGAACAATTTTAGTGTCGCTATGCGTTGTAGCATGGTATGTTGAAATATGCCGATACAATCTTTTTATTAAAGAAATAAAAAGATTGTACTTGCATGCTTCAATTCACTCACTGAATATATATATATATATATATATATATATATGTTAGTGCGGGTCAACTTGTGAACACTTACGGTTCAGCCATTGCTGAACACCTGATAAATAACAGACATTCTGTAAATGGCTTCAGTGTGGACTAGTTAAATTTTTGTTCTGGTTTACACTCTTCATTCAATTTACAGGCATTGGAGTCATTATACATTAGAAGTTAAGCAACGTTGAGCCTGGTCAATATTTAGATGGGTGACCGTTTGTGAATACTAGTGTGCTCTAAGCGTTTAGTGACGGATGTGCGTTGTGGTGCAGTGGATTTCGGCTCGGAAAGAGAAATCGGTGGGCCGAGTTCGAATTCCAGTTGAATACCCTGCATTCATTTAAACACTGCTACCAATGAGAAAGGTATTAATCCGTCCCTTCCCACCAGTAATGGGTTAAATAACAAGGGTAAGATTTAGGGACCCTGCCCTTAAAAACAAATCCCAATAAATCTTGATACTCGAAAATAAAAATTTATTACTAGACACAAAACATATAAAAACAACAATAAATTGTTGAAAGAAAAAGATATTACCAGCAATAAATAAAATTTAGTTGGCAATAAATGACCCGCCGAGGTTGATATGCCTTAAAAACAAAACAACCAAACCAAACCGATATACATTAAGACCAGGATCCTGTCTCTTTGCAAACAGAGAGGATGTGCTATTGGACTCCACATTATAACCATTTTTGCCCGCCCGTACACTCCTCATATTTCTTTTACATATATATATATATATATATATATATATATATATATATTTGCCCGCCCGTACACTCCTCATATTTCTTTTACATATATATATATATATATATATATATATATATATATATATATATATCACATTAATTAAATTGCAAACATTGTGTCTGCTTATTCTTAATAAAATTTGTTCATACTCACGGACACTCTTTCGCGTATTATAACCGAAAGATATAAGAAATGTGCTGTAACTCTGACAGATGATAATATTATCCATTTCTTGATTTTCCAAAATACTTCCCATCTTCTTCCGGGAAATTTTTAAGGGTGTGAGTTGTGGTAACAAAAATAACCGCAGCACTGTGTTGTTAAAAATTACTGTAAATTTTCTTCTTGCTTCAAATGTAAAGGTTGACAAAATGCTTAGCGTTCATTAGAACGTGGAAATTATCCCAAAATGAAAAAGTTGTATGTTGTAATATCATGGTCATGCACGTGTTAAAGCATGAAAAAACTATTCATTTTATAAACATTTTAAAATATTACTACAGTATTTAGAGCTGATTCTAATAATTGACGGATTAATATTTTTTAATGAATATTGCCTCAAAAATCTCTAGTTTACTTCTGTTGCTTTCTTGGTGTAGGATAGTTGTCTTATAGAATATATATTTTGTATTGCGAATGTAGACAGAAATTTACTTGTAGACGTCTAGAAATTGGCGAATGATCAGCCATGTGTAATGTAAGACGTTTGTTCATGTAATTGTTGTAAATGCAACATATATATTTTTTTTCGGAGTTACATTCTTCCAAGAGACATTTGAAATGATATATAAATCAAGTCCTCCGCAAAAAATACTCTGAACTAAAAAAAAATATTAAACACACTCTCATTAATAATGAATTCCCAATTACATTTTAGATGACCATATAAGACGATATATGTTGATATTTCAAAACCCTCAACAGAAATCAAACAGATATGGTACTTCCACAGCATACCCTAAACGTATCAAACTCTTTTATTGTAACCAGATGAACGATAATTACAAACAGGATTTTTAAAAATCATAAATAATCTCATTCGTACTAATATATCTCCTGTTGATCCTATTAAAAAGTTAAAATTAATGATATATTAAAAAAAATCCTACTAATCCACGAAAGGATGTATTACGTAAAGCCAACATCATGTATTTGATATAAAAAGAAATATTGTGTTATCAATTAGAATTTTGCTTACGGATTTTGCTAAATTAATAAATTCTTTTTAACACTTTGATTCAATAAAGGACACGTAAGGTGTCTATTTTATAAGGTTGTATTATGTCCGTTATTGGTTTTGTCACAAAACCATTATTTATGCGGAACATCCGCCATTCAATGAATGATATCTGACAACAATGTCTGAGTGCTTTTGCTTGTATGGCGTGATTCAGTGTTTTGTTGCATGACATAAGATTGTCCAGTAGTTACCATCTTGACCCAAAACAGCACAACCTACTCGCGACACTTGGTGTCTGCTCTTATTCTGAGTTTGATGCCATGTGTGAAGTTAAAAGGAAGCAAATTGTCGCTATCACCAGTCATCACTCCAAACACATTCATAATCACTGTTAGACTCATTCAACTGTTTTCCAATTGTCTACACAATCTTTAGATTGACAGCCAAACACTCTGTAATATCATGCCTATTTTCTAGTGGGTGGCAAGTCCCAGTTAATTCAAATGAAATCTCGTGTTTAAATATGATTTCTTTGATAATATTCCAAACAACGATTATACTACACATTGCTATAACCTGGATAAATTTTGACATCTAGAGTAAATAACTGACTGTTATGAATATTTTGCAATAATGTCGGCCTATCTGTGCTAAAACCTCACTATATATGCGTTGTATTCACAATAACAGCATCCCTTAGACAAATATATCTATCGATACAAATTTACTGTCATCTGTGTTTTTTAAAATATAACGAGTTTTGAAAGATTTCCTCGAATAATAACGAAAGCAATTTTTTGTTTATCCGAAAATTGCCCAGACTCGAAAAAGGCTTGGACAAACAAGACTTGACTTATGTTATGAATTTATGCAACATAAAAAAAATTAACTTACATGAACTGTACATAATGTTTTGTCTTTTTTAATTTCCAGAGACAGAAATGACACCGTCAAGAATAGAAATTAATTATAAGTTCAAATAGATAGATGTTGTCTGTTATCTTTAACAAAAATTGCCTAAACATACATTAAATTTTTACATTTGTAAGATCAATTTTACGTTGTGGATTGGGTTGCCGTTATCGATAAGGATTACAGTACGCAGCAAAATAGATACGGTTTTAAGATCAATCCCATTTATAATCACTGTTCAGTGTTCTATGAAAACGCAAGAAATTAAACACATTGTATTAAGATAACCCTCATTGCTAGATGTCATAGGAAATTATATTGTCATACTCTGAACATTTTGGATGAAGAATATAGAATTATGTACTCGAAGCATTTATTCCTTCTTTATTTATTTATTCCTTATTTAAGCTTTCAAATATTTATTTCGATGTCCGATGTATTTGTTAACTTGCGCAAAATTTGAACGAAGATATTTATTCGATTTCAGTTATTTGTCATTCAGTTCACACAAGTGATGTCAATTGTGATTTCCACTAATGCAGAGTAGACACAATATTTTTACATGCTTCTGATTCGTTTTCTCTTTGCTGAATCCCTCTTGATTGTAATGATTTAGGGTAGATTTCAGTCTTGACATTGGTATACACTTTTATTATGGTATATATATATATATATATATATATATATATATATATATATATTAGTATATCTTATTTCTATAAATATATAGGTTATTATAATTCTACTAAACTGAGATATACATTTCGTATATCTCAGTTTTAATTATTTGATATTTGTAAAGCAAATCTCCAACCTTTACTGTGTGTGATCAGTGTTTGAACTCACAGCTGTTTGGATATTATCATTCGATTAGTTCAACCAACGCTTTTATCCACTACACAAAATAAATGATTCGGTTTCGAATTACAATATATATCTCCTGATATCACTATATATGACCAAATATTATTTTACGGACAGCTAATCAAAGCAATGTACATACAGCTGATTTAAATCAGAAGAAAAATATTATATTATTTTATTTAAATTCAATGCATGCCAATTAAATTAAAACTGAATAATAAAAAGTAATATTCAGAGAAATACAATTGTGATTGAAGATTAAAATAACCAGCAAGATTTAACGTGGCCTAAATGCTGTAATAATCTCTAGACTTTGCATTATTGACAAACTATGTGAGTTATTATACACGCTATATACATTTTCTATATTTCGACAGAGATGCACATATTTCACGGTTGAGTATTAAATTGCTGTTCGTATTGAAAAATCGGAGAGCTGAACTTGAATTGCAGTTCGTTACATTTTCTTACATGGTATACTCTTGAGAAAGGTATGACTCTAAGTCATTTTACTTCCATGCTCATAATGAGGCACGTTAAAGAAATGGATTTTTTTCAGTCATTTCAATCTAAGCAATTCAATACATCCACTAGTGTGAAGGGGACAACAGTGAGAAAGAAACTGGGTAAAGGGGTTATTGAAGAAAAGAAGAAAGATGAAAGACGATAGAAAATGTCAATTGACTTTGCATGTAAACTGTAGAAGATTGTAGCTATCAGGAAAACAATAACGGGTAGGGCGCTTGATAGGCGAGAAGTGCGAGAAAATAAACTGTTTGAGTAGAAGACATGGTTGAATTTAACTATTTCAATGATAAAAATGTGAGACCTAACTACCAATCGCATCAATTGATCTGGTCGTGGTACCAGGGAAATATCTCATCAGAGCATTTCCCTTGAAAATTATTTATAGACGGAGGGAAGCCACGTCAAGACGGTATAGAAGTGACTGAAGTCGAGATGCCAGATAAGAAGCGATTTCATTGAAGATTCTTCTTTGAATTTTGTTGAGTACTTCGAAATCGATAGCAGGATGAATTGATCAGATATAGCAAATGTAGTCAATGCACCGACGTATGATAGATTTATAAACGTGCAAGAAAAGTTCTGAAGAGAAAGAACTTTCTTGCTCGTCACATAGAGAACATTTTCCTAAAAGTAGATGCAGCTATTGATTCGATACAGTCGTCCCACTTCAAGTCGGTTGAAAAAGTCAGGCTAAGGAGGTGCAGTGTGTTGCTCTCGAAGAGACTTGCATCATCTTTGCTGATGACTGGAAGACACTGTAGTGGTTAAACTGTTTCTTGATGTCATCAGTCAGTTTATTTTCTTTCTTTCTTTTACAATCTTCTCTAGGAGTTCATGTAGTTTCATTTTTGCGTCTTCTGTGTATCTTATGATTTTAAGTCTGAATGCATGCAATGCGGATTAGTTTTTATTAAACGCAATTGTTAAAAAGAAGTTGATTCTCACTGGGTATTACATTCATATATCGAGCGGTTAGATAAACTTCGGCTGAATACTAAGTGTGTAATTTCGTTTTTCTTTCAGTAGTGCAATAAGTTCAATATTCACATTATCTCTATTTCTATAGGCCAATCTTAGTAAAGAAATATTCTTTCCTTTTTATATTTTGTGTGGATTAAATGAAAGAATTTCATGCCTGCATGAAACAGAAACGGTAATTTTCAAGCGGTCATTCAGCTCGACCATAAATCCATAGCGGCAGGCAATTCGGTCGGTAGCCCGACATCGAGAAGTAAGTAAAATGTCGCAGTGCGACATCTATATTAAAACCTCGTCTATTAAACTCTTCAATTAAGCGTCATATGGTTTGTCGACGGTTGTAAATGCATAGACGCCTCACCATGGGTGCACAGTGTGCTGTGCTTCTGCCCAGCGTGCACCCGAAGGAATACATTAATTATCAGAAACACCCGGAATAGCAGGGAATAGAATGGACAAAAAGGGTTGCTGGTCTGGGCGTGTTGTGGCAACTGGTACGTTTGTCCATGGGGGCAACTTGCGAACAATTGCTGAATGTTGGTAGAGAGAATGTCGTTATTATAAAGTTTTATTTTCAACTCAGCTGCTGACTGACTGAATCAGACTTTCATAGCAGAGAAAAAAATAGTAACAAATCGAGATTTTTTTGTTTGCATTTCTTTAGTGTGATTATTTTTTAAAATTCTTTATTAAATTAATATTTTTTCTGCCCAGTAAGTTGTTAAACCAGCAATATTGGCCGGTTTTCCCCGCAAGCCGAAAGACTATAACCATGCTTAATACTCTCCGCAATATTCACGAATGTATTATTTATTATATCGCCAAGAGAATTTTGATTCTCGCTTAGATTTTCAAATATTACAGAGACTTTTCGCACCTCTACTTAACTGTTCTGTTTACTTCTGTTCTATTTACCTCTATAAATATTGGCAGCTTCCTCTTACCAAATATTTTTCACTTCATTCATAAGTTCAATATAAAGTTCTATTATTTTCTGAAAAATCCCTTTCTTGATATAATGATCTCGAAACGGATTCATTTCCGTTATGTTACTTTTTCTGTGTGTTTATTTTCTCGAGTGGAATTGTTTCATATAAATCCAATCAACTGTAAACCATTTTGATTAAATTATATTGAATTTTATTACTCGATTTAAAATAATAATTTAAAAATTATTTTACTTTTTACAACTGAAGAAAATTTAAAGAAATATATTTTATGTTATATTGTAATTTGATTTTTTTTTTCATTTTAATAAATCAAAATAATCCTAAAAGGAAGTTACTGCGGAAAAAGGAGACTAATAATATTTTCAAAGACATCATGCCATGCTTTACTCAAACATCGCCATGCACTTAGTGATTTCTGTCTCTTTGCGGTAATATCGTCCAGTCATACAGACTGGATATTTTTTAATCGTTTCACCTTAAGCAAGGTGGTACTGCCACTGATGCGCAGGGGGCCACATAAGAGTAAAAGTTTAGACAGAACGAGAGTGAAGAGAAAGACGAATCAGTTACAGCGGGTGTTAGAGAAAGGGCAAGAGAAGGGTGGAAACACAGGTTGGAAGACAGTTGAGAAGATAGAAAGAAAACAAAAGAGCAAGATATAAGAGTTGATGCAAAAAGGACTGGGGTCAAGTGGATAAGAGATGTGTATCGACATTGCATTTAAATTCCTGGATTTTGTAGCCGTCAGGAAAACAAGTATTTGCAAGGCAGATCCTTAGGAGTGAAGTGCAACAAAAGAAACTGATGGAGTAGAATTGTCGGGTGCATTTGGTTAATCTAACTGTAAATGGGTGGGAACTTGTTGACAGCTTGATTGCATGAGTAAATTCTTGTGGCGGGACACCAGTGACTTAAGTCCGTCGGAGGAGAAGCTATGACGTGTCGCAATGTATTTTAATTTTAATTGTATAATAAATTTAATTATATAATTATATTTTGCTCTACAAAACTTACTGTATTCAGAACTTTCCAAAAACAATTGTAAATGCCAGAAAACTCAAAATCATAAAGCATTGGGCCCTTTCTACCTGGATTTATATATATATATATTAAGCAATCGTTTGTTCAGCCGTAGTGATGATCTGTGATAAAGCAAAAGAGGACTATATACGAATGTCTATGCTCTCGTCCCTCGATTGCGCACTCTTGCGAAATGTTAGATTTTCAAATAAAATCTGCTACTCTCCGCTATTTACACCTCATTTACAATTAATTGAACACTATTTGTACAATAGACAAAGAGAAGACACATTCCGCCTGTGAGAAAGTGGCTGGAGTTGAACCACCAAATCTGGACCTAACACATTGCAGATCTCCTTTAGAGCCTGTCGAGAACATTGAAATGAGCAGCAGGGGCGTCTGACCATATATGACAGCAGTATTCTATGCACGGATGGATGGTTTATTTGTATATGTGCAAGATAGTTTCAGGTGGAAAAAAACTTCCTGGCCCAACACAGTGACGCAGCCTTCCTAGTAGTGGATTTAGCTGTTGACTCAATGTGATGATTACACTTGAGATCGGAAGATAGGGTAAGGCTAATGAGGCGAGGTATATTGCTTTCAGGGAGACTCACTTTGTTCATGCTTATGTGGTGGGCAAGAGAGGTTGCCTCAAATCTCCTATGGTATTCAGGGATTATCACACGCACACAAACAATTTTAAGGTAAAATTAATTTCAGTGTTCGTTGTAAATACACACACAAACACACTCGTAAGGTAAAATTAATTTTAGTATTCATAATAAACGCATACACAGATGCGCACACATACTCACACACAAACACATACACATATTGTCTTAATAAATGAATGTTCTTTTTCCTGGACAGGATCAGATGATCCGTATGATTTTCACACTTCGTAAAATACACATGCACACACACACACACACACACACACACACACACACACACACACACACACACACACACATATATATATATATATATATATATATAATCTTGGCGGTATCTATTTCAAATTAATAGGAATATGAATAAGTAGTTCCAAAAAGAGTCTTCTTCAGAGTGCATAGTGAAAAACGAATAGTCTATGCCATATTAAATATGAGATTTAATATATATATATTGCATGATAGTGTCACGGTTAGTGGCTCGGATTGAGAAATCGCTCAGTCAAGTGAGAATTACACTTGACTTCATTACATTAACTTACGTGGAAAATTTCTGAGTTCAGGAAAATTCATTGCATTCACTTACCTAAGAAAAAGTGACTTCGAAGGAACTCAGAAGACACTGGGTCCCATAACCTTGGGTGGAAATCAATGTAGGAGAAAGAAACACTGAATTCAAATCTGATCGCACAATGGACAGTCGACCGATTTTGAATCTAAAATTCTCAATCTTCCAATTTGTATGCATGAATGAATACGGTCACTGCTTTTGTTTGTATGCAACGTCAACAGCCTAAAAGAAACGAAAGAAATTAACTGTATAATTAAATACAATTTTAATGTATTCTATACTTAATGACTAAAAGTGCCCAGTATCAGAAACAGAGCGCGTGTAATTATAAAAGTGGATGTTCCAGTCAACACCAACAGGTGACTGTTATTTGATCGCATCCAAAATAATTTTAAGAGTGCTTTCAGATAAGATACATACTGTCACTGGCTGTTATTCTCAATGTACTGATTTTGTTCACATAGTTAATCACGCCATATAACGTGCACTCTCCCAGAATCTGTGACTAGGGACCGGTTACCGTAGACGCAATATAGAAAGCTTGGTTCTGTAAACGTTGAACAAAAACATATGTCTGAGCAGGAGTCTACAACAGGAACTGGCTAGCCGCTTTACTAGGTGGGCATTCTTAGTAACCAGAGACTAGCCATTTTTTTTATTTATATATAGTATGTATATATGTACACAACAGCTTTTCTGTTGGATTCTTGTTTTTGTGTTTTCATTTAAATTGCATTTGCAAAAAGAAGTCAGTTGTGAGAAAATACATTGAGAAACCTTTCCTGCAGAGAATTATTTTTCATTTGTAGATACCAAATATATTGACATCTATTAGTCTCATTATCAGTTTCATTAGTACTATTAGCATAAGTATTAGTATCATTATTGCTACTCAATTATTTTTAATATATTTATAGGCAGTTTCCTCTCCGAATGTTCCAGCACAATTATCACTCTACTTGATTATACTTGGTCTATGATTTTAGTAATAATTTATATTATGAATACAATTATTAGCACAAATTATTTCTGCTTGTTTGTCTTTTTCTGATTCCTTACAATAAAAACAGTTTAAAAAATTCGAAAGATCATAAATTAACCCATGCCTATTTTTATGTCAAAATGAACAATGAAATGAACCTGATATCTCAATACCATGTTGCTAACCTTTTTCAAAAACATCCCCTGCCCAGGATGGGAGGCAGATCCTGTTAGAGACAGTTTTTTTAATGCTTCGACAAAACTGAGAGGACCTTAGTTATAATTTCTCAGAGAGAGCTCATAATGTGATCATTTTTTTTCAGAAACCTAGCACTCTTAATTCATCCGTCATGATGACTTCGGTTCTCCAGCTAGCCTAACTTTGAAATCGAAAAGGTTCTGTCTACCCAGTTTCACTCGCAAAACTTAGGTTAATGCATGGTATGTTTTTCAGACACTTTCAAAAGTTACTGCCTCTCCGAATCGAATATAACAGATTTCAATTTGGTTTCAAACGGCGGTTAGTGTTTGTAGATTTGAATTAATAAATTGGTTCATACGACGCTACATTACGGTTCACCTTGTAGTTTGAAAACAAATCGTAGATGTCAAGTAGAAGACTCATGACCCAACTACAGCAATGTGAAATGAATAAAAAGAAAAAGTAAAAAAAATACCAAACCATCGGACTGAACGGATCGCAGAACACAGGATTAGACAGAAATAACTTGATTACTTTCTACTGCATAATTACAGATATTCCTTCGAGATTAGCAGATAAGGGCTTGCATTATCGAACACAAGCACACACACACCCAAGTACACACGCGCACTCACATACGCATATATATATATATATATATATATATATATATATATATATATATATATATGCGTGTGTGTGTGTGTGTGTATGTGCAGTGTATGTGAGCAATTAGAGGATGTGTTTTAACTTTAAAAGCCATATTTAATTGACTTGTTCATTTTCATGAATTTTATTTACTCAAAATGCACTCATACATAATAATAGGTAAACGTTTAAGAGAAATAATGTTGAATCGATTACATCGATCATGTAAATTTTTGTAGTTATCGATTAAATCAAACAAAACTAATTAAAAGAACATGCTCAATTTAGAAGTTACCCTAACGTAAGAAAAGACTTTACCTTATTATCCTCTTTTATGGCTTGTTACATTGCCGAATTTAGCGAACATTTAATAACGGCCTTGTGTAAAGCCTGCACTCGGTAACCCAGCATATTAACAGTCGAATTTTCTATATATATTTAAACGGAAGTTTGGATAAATCTATCGAGCAAGAGTTTTATGTATTTACCAAAGAAAATTACGAAAATACAAATGCGATAACATGTTTTCATACTTCAACACACACACAGATATATATATATATATATATATATATATATATATATATATATATATATAAGGTAGAAGAAGGCAGACATTTTAGCACGGATATCATTATACACGCCCAATAGCCAGAGTGCTCTAATTCATTATTGAATGAGCGATGCGTATATGCCAGAGTAGCTACTGTTTTTAAAGTCTCCCGTTCTTCCAGAGTGCTCAATCAGGGTTTGAGAGCGTAAATACTATACTCATCCGCAGACAGATCTGTTTCGCTGAATCACTGTTCATCAGTACGGTTAGACTCCGATTGCCTTTTAACCCAGGACTGGAACCCGAACGAATCGGCGCCAGTCGGCAATTCCAACTCAGGGGTACGAGTGTTCGGTAGAAGAAGGCAGAATTTTAGCACGTATATCATTATACACGCCCAATAGCCAGAGTGCTCTAATTCATTATTGAACGAGCGATGCGTATATGCCAGAGTACCTACTGTTTTTAAAGTTTCCCTTTCATCCAGAGTGCTCAATCAGGGTGTGAGGGCGTAAATACTATATATATAAGTTTTAATTAAAAAAATTATGACTATCTAAATTGGATTTAATTTTTTTCACTTTCCGGATATGGTGTTGCATATTGTGATAGCTAATCTATTTCAAACGTCCGGCTTCCCCACAAATACCAGAATGCACAATTTAGAATCTTAACTATCACACATATACCGCATTGCTTCCTGATAATGGGTGCAAAAGTCGAAAGAACATTGACACATATAAAAAACTTTTCGAACTCAGTAATGAAAATTTTATTTAAAAATTAGCCAATAATAGTACTTTGTCGGTTCTTTAGAGTCAATCATATTTGGATAAATTCACCCAGCGAAAATATAATAAAACAGCGTTAGATTTCAATTAACTTTACAAAATTTATACTGATGATAAATATAAATTTGTTCTTCGCTGTTTGTTAAATCGCTGGTAAATTTCAGGCGCAAATTGAAAACTTATTTTCTTTTAAATTTCTGTCTGACAATTCCACGTGCACGAAACTCAAAGTTACATCGAACAGAAAGGAACATATATATATATATATATATATATATATATATATATATATATATATATATATATATATATGGGGGGGTGATATCTTTTAAGCACGACTCGGAGCTTAATGCAATATATATTTATCAGGCCTATATTATGAACTGACGGTTTTCTATTTGAATTATTTTTTTAGGTATTAGAGCTCTGTAATTTTAATTTGTAAATCGCGTGTGCGAATATTTTTTTCTTTTGAATCTTCGGTCAGCTTTACAATGAAATCCAAGAACGAAATCCAAAACTATAGTCATAGGAGAACAATATTTTTTCACGGTCCAAGTTTTATTAACTTACGTTAAAGGTGACGTTAGTAGATTGTTTATATTCGTATAAATATAGGTGTGCGTGTATTGTGCTTGAGAATAGTTTTTATTACTTCTTCAATATGGAACATTATATATATATCATCTGTATACAGTCCTGTTTCGCTTTATCACAGCTCATCAGTTAGGCATCATTGCTTTAAGCTGGGACTTAAACTCGATGAAATAGCGTATTATATACACAATGTAAACAAAGGCCAGTTACCAAGAGTGTTCAATTCATTGTAAATGATGTGTAAATAGCGGTGAGTAGCAGATTTTATTTGAAAATCTAACATTTCGCAGGAGTGTTCACTCGAGTGACAAGAGCATAGATATCCGTATACAGTCCTCTTTCGCTTTATCACAGATCATCACTAGGGCTGAACAAGCGATTGCTTAATATATATATATATATATATATATATATATATATATATAAATCCTGGTGAAAAAGATCCAGTGTTTTATGATTTTGAGTTCTCTGGCATTTACATTTTTTTAAAAAGTGCTCAATAAAATAAATATTGTAAATTTATTATACAATTAAAATTAAAAATACATTGAGACACAGAAATCTCTGTTTCGAGATTTCAATTTCGTCATCAGACAATACATGCCAGATGACGAGATAAATATCTCGAAACACAGAAATTTCCGTGTTGCAATGTATTTTTAATTTTAATTGTATAACAAATGAAATGATATATATATATATATATATATATATATATATATATATATATATATATATATAAACAGAGAGAGAGAGGGAGGGAGGGAGAGAGAGATTTTGGAAAAAGAGAAAGGGAATATATTGATATATAAAACGATGTATAAATTGACACATATCAAAACATTAAAATATTTTGTTTCACGGGCAAATATTAAAGAATGAAAGTTTCAAGAATTTACCATTCACAGAACATACCGAAGGCAACAGAAGCAATCTGTGTAAATGAATGGCAAAATAAATAAAAAGAGTGAGGCTAAATGGAAAAGATCCCTTATAAAATGAGTGAAAATGGTTGAGATCCATGATCACCTTTGTTCAGATATGACTTGGCGCATAAAAGATTGAATTTTTCTGAATAATTTGGAATATTTCTCTCGGAAGTAAGGTTTCTTCTTCTTCGACCCCCAACTTATTACACTTTCTGCCACAGGTAGTACATATTATTTATTTATATATACCATTATACGTTTGAGTTTGTCATTGTTCAATAGATAATATGCTTAAAATTTTCTTCATCCCGTACTTACAGGAGATTGATTTATCTACGTTCTGATTTAAACACATATAAACCATATCTTAAATATTGCCTAAACTTCACTAATCAGCTGTCTTATATCGAGCCTCTCGATTGATATTTTTTTTTAATCATTTCACCCCGAGCAAGGCTAAAACGCCACTGATGTGCAGGGGGTTACATAAATGTAAAAAGATTAATCAGAAAAGAGTGAGGAGTACAAACTAGTTAGAAAGGAACAATAGAAAGCTGAGAAAGAAGGTGCGATGACAGATACATAGGTGGAGAGAAAGGGAAGGTTATACAGGGGAGGGGAGAGAGCTAGAGTCCAGTGGTTAGTAAATGAGTATTGACTTTGCATTTAAATTTCTGGAGGTTGTAGCCGCCAGGAAAGCAAGAATACGGGAATGAGTTCCACAGGCGGGAAGTGCGAGAGAAGAAGCTGCAGGAGTAGAATTGTCGTCTGCATTTGGCTAACCTGACTGTGAATGGGTGGGACCCAGTTGCCAGTCTGGTTGCACGGGTAAACACCTGTTGAGGAGGCATCAGTGACTTAAGTTCATCCGAGCAGAAGCCATGAAAATATTTATAGAAGAGACAGAGGGAGGCCACATTTCGACGATGGAAAAGTGGCTGCAGTCGAGTCGCCAGATCAGTACCTATCACATTACAGACTCTCCTTTGGAGCTTGTCAAGAACACTGAGGAGAACGGCAGGGGCACCTGACCGTAAATGGCAGCAGTACTCCATGCACGGACGGATGGTTGACTTGTATATATGCAGGATGGATTCAGGTGTCAAAAATATCCTGGATCGACATAGTGACCCAACCTTCTTAGCAGTAGATTTTGCTATGGATTCAATATAATGGTTCCATTTGAGGTCTGAGGACAGGGTAAGTCTGAGGAGGCGTAGTGTATTACTCTCCGGGAGAATCACCTGGTCCATGCTTCAGGTACACCTTCAGGTACACCTGGTACATCTTTCGATCAAAGTAATAATTCATTGCTGAATGTTATTAGAACGTAATATTACTGCCATTCACCACGTTAAATTAATTATGAAAACATCTTTGTATTTCTTGTGATTAAAGAATAGCCGCTGTGTTATTCGGTTATTTATATATTTAATTTAATTAAATATTATTTACTAGGTTATTGGAAGCCACATATATGTATTATATGATAAAAATTACAATGAAATTCATAGACTTATATTCGTTTTACATCAGGTCAAAAAGATAAACATATGTCCGATTTACGTTATAGGTAACAGCGTACACAAATATTCAATTAACACTATTAAACTAGCAATGATTATACGACCGAGGATGTGCGTTGTGGTTCAGTCGATGTCAGCACGGAACGAGAAATCGGGGAGCCGAGTTCGAATTTCACTTGAATTCTTTTCATTCACTTGCACACAATTACCCTTCAGTCAGTTTAGGTGCCATACGTGATACACGCTTGGGCAATCATGTCTCGAAAGAGACATGACTGACTAGGGCAGAACATTATCCCGCAGTAGGTTGCCATTGCTTTCTGCGGTAGACTGGTTGCCGACCAAGGCTATAGAACCCAATCTGTCCTGTTATTTAACCCATAACTGGAAGGAAGAGACGGATTAATACCTTTCCCAAGGGTATTTGCGCGTAAGTGAATACAATGGATTCAGCTGAAATTTGAACTCGGCTTCCCGGTTTCTCCTTCCGAGCCGATATCCACTGTACCACAATGCACATCCTCAGTTACCCTTAAGAAAGGTATTAATCGTCTCTTCCCTCCAGTTATGGGTTAAATTACAACATATTGGGTTCTATAGCCTTGGCTGACAACCAGACAACTGCAGAAGTAATGGCAACTAACTGCGGGATAATCATCTGCCCAGTCCGTCATATTTCTTTCGAGACATGATCGCCCAAGCGTGTGTTACGTATAGCACTTAACTCATTATGCCACCAAATAAAAAATATGAAGCTTAATCTACAAGTTTCTCAATCACTTTAAAATCCAGAACGTATTATTTTGGGCATTAATATCAGTGTTCTTATTGCAGTCTCTTTTTTGGGGGTTTTTTTTTTTTTTTTGGTTTTTTTTATCGTTTCACGCCAAGCAAGGCATTCCACTGCCACTATTGCGTAGGAGGTTACATAGGGCGGAAAGTGATGAGAAAGTGATGGTTAGATATAGGAAATATCAGAAGGAGGGTGATAGACGAGTAAGGATACCGAGAATGAGGGTTGAGTATATGAGAGAATAGATGCAAGTTAGTGTGATAGGAGGTGTCTGCTTCCATGAATGGTTCAAATAACTAAGAAGATTAGGTTCGCTTGCCTGGAATGGAAGCCAGGGAAAGATAAAAAGTAAATTAATATCTGAGGCGGTCTTCTTGGAGATTTCTCTGCATTTTATCCACCATTTCTCTGTTTTTATTTCTCCTGAAATTTCCTGGCAGTTTCGCCACTAGAATGTCGCCTTTACAACCTTTTCATCTTTATTGATAGATTAAACTAAACATTTTGGTCGTCATATATTGAAATCGAAGGAAGAATACACTATGTATATTTATGTTTGATATGCATAATCTGGGTATATAAAATGTAAATCCAAGAATCAGCAGTGGCCATTATAAATCGATAATTACATTGTCAGTGAAATCTTTATGTTATTGATTTCGTCGCTTGTTTCTATCGAGTGTATTTACTTAAGTTTTTCTGATAATCGTTTCGACATGCGATATTTATTGTATACTACTGAAAATGAATGTACATAGTACTTGTATATTGATGATAAAAAATGTTTTGTTACATGATAATTACATTCATGTGCGACGATAGAAATTAACTGTATGTCGATGTAAAGGATTGCTGGTTGTGTGTTGCCTTCCCCAGCGTGGAATTCTGTATAGCCAAGCGTTCGTACCTCAGGAAATATTAAAAAACAAACCAAACCCAAAGCGTTTTCAGAAAAAAAAAAGAGTTATTCTGTGACATTCGGACAAATATAAGAACTATTTCTCTTACTGCAAAACTCATTCGCAATAAATTTCCCACAGAAGTCTAACACGTTCCTTAAACGATGACACACTTTGCATTACTATTTATGTGTATGAGTAGTAAAGGAGCCTCATAGTAATGGAAAAAGAAAATTATTGTTTAAGCTTGAAAGTTGGCGAAATCAGGTCGACTTAGGAGTTACATCTAGATACTTACAAATTCCCTCAGTGGGAATTTGTCTTAATGAACGCTGGTAATTGAAAAGTTATGCTCTACTATTATCTAAATCTCACAGCATATCGCGCATATTTGGCTGTGATTAATGTGCTTGGTATACTCTGATCGAGGAGGTATCACAACTATTAAATCGGACGCCGTGTATTTTTATCCAGGCGTGACGCAATGCACCTCTCTCATTTAATTTGTTAAAAAGAACTATGGGTATTATATTTTAATATAAGTCTAGACGTACATAAATTCATGTCTTTGAAAATCATGAAACCCTTCTTTAAATGGACATTTTTAGTCAAATATTTGTTCAGAAAATTCGTTGCAACAACACTCAAATGAACGAAACTGATAAAGTTAAAGTAAATAAAGAGCCACGAGTAAAATAAATTTATCAGCAAAAACAAAGAAATAGCTGTAAATAAGCCACGAGTGATAAAAAGAAACATTTTAAAAATTATTTAAGACCCACCCAAGAGACACAAAGAACAAAGAAAATTCTCTTTCTGTTTGCACAAATTCGGTCGCTGGAACTTGATGTAAAATGCTTATAAAAACTGTATTTTTTAACCGACCGAGACTTGTGCAGCACCCTAAACGCAACTTCAACATATTCAGTAGTATAACTCGGCTTGTTGATCAAAAGAAGTCTAACCGAAGACTCACAAAATAACTTCATTTTATATGCATTTTCATGTTACTATTACTTTTTTTTACAGTTAATTTCTTAAATTAACACGACAAGTAATAATTTGAACTAATCATAAAGCAAATTAACGTTGTGTGTGGATTAACAGGGTGTGTAATTAGCGCTATTTCAGTGCACGATGACTTGTTTCGATTTTCCCAATCTGTGTTTTGAATGGACTTTTAAAAAATTTATTTGCAAGTAAGTTTCACTGAGAATATTTCGAAGACATCGGATAAGATGTATTCAAATTATAAAATTACATAAAATTACAAATATATGAGACATAAAAGTGAAAAAACAAAATTCACATGATTATATATTTGAAAGAATATAAGTATTGATATATATATAAATATATATATATATATGTGTGTGTGTGTGTGTGTGTGTGTGTGTGTGTGGTATTTTGAAAACATGTGAAATTATCCTCGTAAATACTTAATGAAATATTTAAAATTTGGAATGAAAATCATCCGAGCTGCTCTCTTTAAATTAAAACTTGTACAAACTAGCCTGGATTTAATATAAAAAATATACTAAAAATCTCAATATCTAGTTTCCGTCTTTCAAAATCTCCATATCTAAATCTATACATTCGGGATAAAGACTTGACGGTAAGTGATAAAAAAACAAACAAATATAAACATATCAGTATGATATATATTTTTAGTTTAAAAATATTTGATTATTGAAAAAGTTCTGTTACAGGCAGCGTAATAATATAGGTGGCCAACAATTACTTGAATTTTGGCAAAAGGTTAGCCGTTGCCACTTGAGTCAGAAAAAAAAACCCTTCTACTGTCCGGCGCAACTTATTTGCCAATGATGCCAATAACAGTACAGCATAATTGATAAATGTGTATGACCCTTGCGACCTTCGGTAATGGTTTTAAAATACAGTTCACTATTTTGATAGGCGAGGACGTATACAAAATTCTCTTCCTATCTGATAATTATTGGTGTGCATATACACACAAACAAACGACTGTAGAATTATATTAATATCTACGAAAAGGATAACATATACCCACGAACGCACCAACAATCATATATATATATATATATATATATGGGAGAGCGGCTTTTGTATGCAAAGTCGATCACATGTCTTTCGACTTTTACGGATATTCCCGAACATGGATGAACACAAATACATGCATATACACAAAAGCAAACACATACACACTTACACAACGCACACGCACACACACACACACAGAGGAAAATAGGCACACACAAACATACACACACTTTGTACGCCTTTCTCAAAATAAATTTGGATGAGTAAATATAGATTTTAATCGAAATATAAACATGGAAGGGAAAAAGGCATATTTTCTGATGTCGTAAAGTTTTCTATATTTCTCCGTTTAAAGCAAAGACATTGAAGATACATACAAATGTGAATCAATAATTCAATAGCCTTGAAGATCCATTTCAGCAGAAATTTGATCTAAGGTTTTCCCTGTATATTCTCCGATTGCCAACATTAACATTCTACGGGGAAATAATAGCATTTAGAAATAGCATCTACATTAAAATTTAATAATAGCAATGAAAAAATTTTTTCGTCATTAGTTTGGAGATTGATACACCTCTCTATATAGACTTTTACATATTTCCTTATTTTCACTACGTGTGTACTTACAGATTATATGATTCTTCATATATAATCCGCACATAGATATGCAATAATTTATAGACAAATAAGTTAAACCTATTGATAGACAACGAATTTAAAATATAAGTAATTAAGTAGAAGGTAATTTATTCAGAAGATAATTATCTCTCCACAAAGTTACACAGGTTCGATCCGTGCCGTATAATATTTTTCATTACCAATAGTTATCGAATTCACAAACCGATTTGATAAAATACATACTGTTGCATAAAATATAATTAGAAATATGTTTTAAATACGAATCATCCATTATTATAGTTGTTGAAGTAACATATATATATATATATATATATATATGAATATTCTATAGATAACAATGTTAGAAAAACCAATCACAAAGTGGAAAAACATTGCATTTTACTTTTCTTCATATGGGACATAATCGCACTAAAGTGATGTCTAAGTCAATGTGACTACACAAACAACAAGTGATATCAATATTTATATTAAAACTTTCGGTGGGAAAGACAAGCAATAAATCCTGCCGTTTCCATATTTCTGGCGGAGTGAATTATGTCATTGTGCTTTTTTTTTCTCACTCACAGACGGTGTCTAAATGACCATTTTATACTGTTAGTCAGTCGGTTAAGTGCAATACGTGATATACGCTTGGGCGGTCGTATCTCGAATGAGTCATAACTGACTAAGCAGAAGATTATCCCGCAGAAGGTTGGTATTGCTTTCTGCGGTAGACTGGTTACCAGCCAAAGCTATAGAACCCAATCTGTCCCATTACTTAACCCATAACTGGAGGGAAGAAACGGATTAATACCTTTCCTAAGAGTATCTTTGCGTGAGTAAATGCAAGGCATTCAACTGGAATTCGAACTCGGCTCCCCGATTTTTGTTTGGAGTCGATATCCACTGCACCACAATGAAGATAACAACGCGCCTCCGAGAAAATAAAAATATAAAATGGTGGCAATTTACCCATCCCACCCTGTATATGTGTATGTCCTTAGATGTGTGTGTGTGTGTGTGCGTGTGTGTGTGTGTCTATGTGTGTGTCTGTGTCTATGTGAAAGAGAGAATGTTAGCGTGTGGGTAGTTTGATATGATTGAGCGTGTTGCATGCGTGTATAGGCTGTACACACAAACGGATTTTTATGATTGTAAATATATACATCTAATTGCACCTTTCTTGGAGTGAATCTAAAAGTATAGTTCTGAATGATATTGTTTTCTATACTTCAATCTCTTTTCAAGAATGAAACCCTGGGAGAATCTGTTTCCGTGTATGAAAGAAAGAATTAAAGAAAGAAATAAACAAAGGAAAAATAAAATAAGTAAATATTTTGTGTTCTCATGTAAAGAAAGCGTTTTTAAGTGTGTCTGTGAATGTGTCCCTATGAAAGTGAACATAGAAAGCTATTCTCTCACACTGTCAATTCAGCTAACAAAACTTCTTGTTCTAATTCTTCTTACTTCTCACGTAAACACGCAATATTCCGAATGCAAAACTTCAACGTTTACCTTTGGTTGATCCTTTATCAAGGAAAGATTTCCTGTTCAATAAACAAACTCCCCTAAAGATCTTTTTACTGCCCATTCATTGTCTTTTTTTCTATTTCAGATATCCGGGGTAATTTCTCGTTTTGTCTTTTTGATTTATCTTCTTTCCTTTACTTTTCTAAACTTATTTATTTTTTAAGTTTAGGTTCGTGTTTTTGGCTACCACGCCCACTTTTACAAATGTTTAATTTTTCTCATTTTAACTAGTTCCCTCTTTTGTTTTACTTTTAGTATGAACATTACCACCCAGTATATCGTTGCATGCCTCGATCTAATTAACTCTTTTCCACTCTTGGTTGGCCTCTTTCAATTTAGTGACCCCCATAGTATTTTTTGGGATGTTAAAGTAAATAATTGCAAAGCTAAAGATATTTCTCCAAAATGTTTGGCAAAAAAGATAATTTCAGAAATCCAGAAAAAATTCAACAGCACGTAATCGTAATTATTGAGCGAGTGAACTAAACAACTGTAAAAATAGGGGACTTTTATCGGCAATAGAATCCATCTTGCACAAGACTCACTATATCAAGATTATCTGTTAAATTAAATCTTGTCAAGCTATGGCTGTATAAATGCAATTCAGTTAAGTGTGATAGGTGATAACACTTCGAGCAGAAGATTTTCCAGCAGTAGGTTGCCATTACTTTCTGCGGTATACTGTTTGCAAACCAAGGATGTAGAAGCCACTCTTTCCTGCTGTTTAACCCATAACTGAAGGGAGAAGCGACAGATTAATATCTTTCCCAATGGTATTTGCGCGTAACTCAATGCTACAAATTCCCCTTGAATTTGAACGCAGTTCTCCGATTTCTCGTTCTGAGCTGATATCCACTGCATCACAACTCACATTCTGTATATTAATACACCATATAAAAATAGTCCTACAGTTATAAACACGCAAGAACGCCCTTTGAAATCGTGCACACAAACGAGCGCGCACGCACGCACACACACACACACACACACACACACACACACACACACACACACACACAGACACACACACACACATATATTCGATGGAACTCGATCTTTCTTAATAAATTTTGTCGCAGTTTCGACTATTACTCGTTTTCGAATTGTCATACAGTATAATATGCCAAAAGAGCAACTTTTGATCACGAAAATATTGTAAAACAATTCATCCAATTATATACGCCGTTCTTCTGAAAAGTAACCGTGTTGGTTGTGCTGTGTGAGCTATGTTCATATTCTACAGTGAGTTCTTGCCACATTGCCAGATAATGAATTAGCAACGTTGCAAAGAGATCCTTTATTGTTTGCTTTGCTTAGTGTGCGAGAAGAGACGAGAGTTGTGTCAGAAAAACCGAGGCTGCTTCACCACGACAATCCAACTGCTCACAACTCCCTGAGCACCCGGTAGTTCCTGGCCTAGACTAACGTCGCCGTACTCGAACAACCCCCTTATTCACCTGCACTTGCTCTACGTGACTTTTTCTGTTTTCCGGTTAGCTCAAGGAAATTATCAACGGGACCCGTTTTGAAGGTGTGGAGCAACCATGAAGGCAACGGAGCTGATAGGTATCGAAGAAGAATCATTCCAGCAGTATATAGAAGGTTGGATAAAAAAAAAGATGGAAAAGTACATTTTGAATCAATGGGTATATCTTTAAAGCGAAAGCCATGTAGTTTCTTTGGAATTGAAATGAATTGTTTGTAATAACAGTCCCGTTACTTTTTAAATAAATCTCGTACGGCTCATCGTTGAGGTAGCTCCATGATTCAATTCTCTCAGAATCTAATATAGATATGAGTGATGGATAAAATTGCTTTGTAATAGGTTTGAAGTTCTTGACATTAACTTAATGCTGTTGTGATCGAAATAAGTTTCATATTATCATTCTTCATGTTCAGTTTTTACGCAAAATCTTTGTAAAGTCATTATCCACACACGATTCTCATAAAAAAAAGCGCAATGGACCATCACCTTCCCCAATATGTCTATGCTAACTTTCTTTCCTTTCACTTTTCGCTTGTAGAAAATTTCTCCAGTTTCAATGTCTTCAGTAAGCATTGATACACAAAAATTTAAATATAATATTAGTCGTTGTCTTCTATCTTCTTAATTTATTTTCTTTCATTCCTCTTACTTATTTATAATGTTTTTTTTACTAACGCACTAGGTGTTCGTAGGTTTGTTGCTTCCTTCTTGGCTGTGCTGTTCACGCCAGCGTGTCGGCGATCATGGCCCCACACATATTCCTGTCGATTGTAGCCGTTAATTTTTGTCTTTTGTTATTTCACCTAAAAATCCGTTCTGCCATCCATTTCATCAAGCTTCTTAAGTGTGTTTGCGCTGCTTTTCACTCTCCCTCTTTCCATCAATACGCCCCTGATTATAAGATTTTCAAAGCCTTCTTTCTTCATTAAGTAACAAACAAATATTATTATAAGTTTCCTTGTTGTGTCTAATTTGTATCAAATATTATCGTTGCTCACATGTTCGCTT
This sequence comes from Ascarosepion bandense, assembly GCA_037127315.1. Taxonomy (NCBI): domain Eukaryota; kingdom Metazoa; phylum Mollusca; class Cephalopoda; order Sepiida; family Sepiidae; genus Ascarosepion; species Ascarosepion bandense. The sequence continues at coordinate 2,349,032 of JBBBDQ010029090.1, forward strand.
TGTGGTATTCTCATCATCTTTCTGTAGAACTATATTTCTATTGGTACAAGTCTCTTATCATTTAAAGGAATTTTGGTGTTCGCTGCCATACAGTTGAATATGTATTTCTTAGCAGTTCAGTATTCTTTTCTTTGATTGTAATGAAATCTTATGTCTCTTAATATTCTGCTTAGCGTTTTCAGTATATCATCGATCATCCCAATACGTCCTCAGATTCCATCCTCGGTTAGAACATTTCCGAAAGATTTAATTTAATTTATCTGCTTGATTTTAGTATCCTCGCCCTGTAATTCACATTTTGAGTCCATCAATGCAATCTGTCTTTCTCTAATTTATACTTAGTCCTTTCTTCTTGCTTTCCTTTGCCTCCTTCTATAGAAATTATTTTTATACTGAACTTAATTTAAAATGTCATAACTTGCAGTTAATTACTAAATAAAATTCCGTGTATATAATTTTACTTCTAAATTAATTTGTTATATAATATTAACGGCATCTTCTGTTTTTAGACTGATTGGGTGCTTATAATTAGGAAAGATCACTAATTTTAATATCTGTAAATATTTATTTTAAAAACATGTAAATTTTAAAATCCTCTGAATTGTCTATTGTAACTATCACGTATATGACTGTGCATAACCTTATAATTAAAGAAATATCTTAATTTAAATATAACTAAGATATATGAATAAATATATAAATTAAAATATATTATATAAAAGTATAAGCAAAAATATATTTAAAAATAATATTAGAAGGTTCCACGTTTAAACATAGTTGAAATATTACACATTAGATTTTGTTAGTACACTCAATATAATGATATTTTTATAATGCTTCTTCCGCAAATAAAGACAAGCATGTATACGCATTTAAAATTTAGAATATGACTTGTACGTATCATATTAAATACAACTTCATAAGATAGCTTGCCACTATCGAACTGGTCTGTAAACATAGATTGCTTATTGATTTACAAGAGGTTCTTTTTTTCCTGTATGATACACCATAAATGAATAAAAGTAGTTAATTGCTTAATCCATTTTACTTTTCTTAGCTAAATACTAAATGGATTCATAACTAAAATATGTTGGTGTTTTTGATGGGCCATGAAACATTTTATCTCCTTTAACTTCTTTAGTAAAATCATCATTTCGAAGATTAGAACTTGACTTGATGATGTTAGGAATTGGCAACTTTTACTTATTTGTTTGGCCTCCAATTTGTCTTAACACGCCCAAAACTTATTGAAGCACAGAAGATTTTATATGGACAACCATTTTTCTAGCCGTTTTGTTTTAATTTGTAAGTGGTCCAGCGAATTTACAGAAAAAGAACAGAGTAAAAATGCGGAGAGAAAGAGATTAAGAAAGACGACAGAAAGAAGAAAAAGAAGACGAAGAAGAAGAAAAAAGAAAAACAAGAACAAACTCATTGGACGGTAGCCTAAAATACGAATAAGGACTTCAGTGAAGCTAAGAAGAAATTGCTGACGTTCATGAGCAACAACTGACATAAGAATGAAATTAAAAAATCACGTGTAGAATACAAAGATTAAAATGAACTGAGAAAAAAAGAAAATAATTGAGAATCATATGAAAACAATATATGATTAACAAGTAGTATTACTGAATAATGAAAAGATAAAGTACATATATTTTGAAAAAGACTGGGGGCCTCGGGGTGGTTTAATGGTTTGCAAGCGTGATTCTTTGGAACCATTATACCTGAGGAGTTAGATCAATCCTCACTGGGTGTCCCATAATTTCGGCCTAGTGCCACATCTAAGCTGCGCTTAGAAAATCACCATAATTTGAAAAAGAAGGAAAAAATGTAATAAATGAAAGAATAAACTAAATAAAATGAACGAATAAATAAATGAGCGAAAGAACAAATTATTAAAGCAAACAAATAAATGATAAAGAAATTAAATATATTAAAGAATGTATGAAGTGAACCGTATAGAGCAATTGAGCCCGATTATAATAAAAGGAGGACAGATAAGGGGTAATAAAGAAATTAGCCACTAAATTTGAGAAAAAAAGTTAACGTTAGACTGAAACAAGGATAAGAAAAATGGCAAGTGAAATAAGGCAGAGTAAATCAAAAGCGCAACAAATATAAGAACGCAAATTCTGTCGGTTGTTGTTAGTAATTATATTTCTTTTTCTCTTTGTATATTCTGTGGAAGATTCTTCCTAGCACGAAATTGTCCGCATGGCCAATCAGAGGAAGAAAAACTGTTTCAGGAAAAAAGAAGAAAAATGCAAATATATATATATATATATATATATATATATAATATTAAAAAAAATATCCGTAAAGAGAAACTGTAAATGAAAAACCTTTCAAATTTGATGAATACACCTTCTCAATTAAAAAAAAAAAAAAAAAAAACACAAATATTTCGTTAGAAAGAAAGTGCTGAAATGATATGTAATATCAATTCCCTTATACGCAAATAATGCCCGAGAGTTTCCTCACATAACCTGATGTAATGAATCAAAACCGGAAACAAGATATATTTGGTTCTCCATAAAAAGGCTTGACAATACAATGAAGAAAAAAAATTTTAAGGATATTTATCATTAGAATCAGAAAGGGATATGTGATGCCAAGCGACTTATAGAATTTGACACTTACAGGCCGTATTGAAAGCAAGTGAAACTGAAAGTAACTTTGGGTAACCTACCAAACAATCTTGTATACATGGATGGAATGTCTTGCAATATCAAGCTTAGCAAAATACAAATACTTCTTCGAAATACAACGAAGAGAAAATTGTGAAGAGACATTATCGTCCGCGCCCTAAATATTCACTGCACGTGAAACAAAAAGAATATCCCTACTTATGTACAAATGTCATTTTGATATTTATATTTACTCAAATGTGATAAGTAAGGCAAAGGGTATTTGCGCGTAAGTGAATGCAAGGAATTCAACCGAGTTCGAATTCCAGTTGAATTCCTTGCATTCACTTACGCGCAAATACCCTTGGGAAAGGTATTAATCCGTCTATTCCCTCCAGTTATGGGTTAAATAATAGGACAGATTGGGTTCTATAGCCTTGGTCGGCAACCAGTCTACCGCAGAAAGCAATGGCAACCTACTGCGGGATAATCTTCTGCCCAGTCAGTCATGTCTCTTTCGAGACATGATCGCATAAGCGTGTATCGCGCATAGCACTTAAAAAAAGGCAAATATCAGACCCCTTTAGTGAGGATAAATAACGAAGAAAGTATAATGGTCTACACGGACGATTTACTAATGACTTAAGATGATAACCAATTTGCGGGAGGTACGTGACCGAATTGCTATAAATGGAGGCAGGATAATTGCTTTATTCTTATCCTCTATTTTGCTAAGGACTTCTTATCTTGAAAACTATTAGTGACATTCTGTTTGAAATATCAGCATGTCAACAGTAGGACGTGCATTTCGGACACCGTCACGAAACAAGATTTCTCCTTTTTGAAACGACGCGAGTAATACTTAATAAGGTACTAACCAGTTGTTTAACGAGAAAAAAACAAGCTTTGTATATTGAATAACTTGTTAAGTTCGAACTTTCTTGAGGTTCATCCTGATCGACAAGAAACTAACGAAAGACAAGGTGTGCAATCTTAGAAATGTTGTGATAATAGCAACAAAGATTAAGATAATATTCTTTATGCAAATAAAATTAACAAATAAGAATACAATGCCAAATGCACATTGTCTTCATTCAGTAACACGGATTTATTTGTTTCAGTTTGACTTTCTAGGATGAAGAATCTTCTCTATTTAAATTATTTTTATTCTGTCTAAAGTATTTATATTTGTTATTTTCGACGCGATTCTTTGGGTAGATATTGATAGCCTGAATATTTGAAGTCTTTATTTTATTTATAAGTTTTGATTGTTCTCATTCTGCTGTATGTATGTTTTGAAATATAATTTTTTCAAGATTTGTTGGGTGGGGAGTTAAGTAACAGATTTACTTTTAGCAGTAACACACATCTTCCAAGTGGGTTACTTAGGTTACACATACATTACAAGTAGGTTCTTGTGATAATTCTTTTTTCTCTGTAGTTTCTTTCATAACGTGATCGTATAGCTCTCCTCATCTTCCTGGTATTTGGAGCTATTAGTAAGTTTTTTATTTTATATTTTGTTATCTGTCCTAATCTATGTTCTACTAACTATTTATAGGTGCTAGTTACGGAGATTATTTGCTTATTTCATCTGTGCCACTTGACTTCAATATCTCTTGTAAATCTCCAAGCCCACTAGGCTCAATATCTGCCATAGAAACTTTAAATGTCACATTCTGATTCATTAATCCAAGCAATTCTAAGCATCTTTCTATCAAACTTCATTTCTATTGCCTCAAATCTCTTTTTCATATGTGGAGATGTTACGGATACAGATATCCACACACACACCTACACACATATATGGAGAATGGTCTCTGCGTGGTAACAAGGAGATGATCACGTGGAAGCCTAGAGTCAGTTTTGGGATAGCAGGTTAAGTTTGGTTGACACAGATACTCTTAGTAACAAATGCCTAGACAGGAAATAGACAGAAGCTAGACATGGAGGTCGCGAAACAGCAGGAGCCAGAATTCGCGCCAAAAATAAAATCACGTAGAAAGCAAGATTTTGAAGCCAGTTGCAGATTGAATCTTGAACGAACAAGTCATATTCGCTGGGCGCTGATAAATGATGAATGAAGGGAAACGCATTTGAGACAATAGCGTAATTTGACCAATTCTGCTTAAGCAACTTCGGATAAGAAAACCGAACTTATAAAATTCTTATTCTTTAAAACACGAAGAAGAGGAGGCCGAATTGTTGTTTATCAAGAAAAGGAAGAAAGATAGCGACGAAGATAAAGAAGAAACTGCAATATTATTCGTGCGCTGAGTTCTGTTTGTTCAGAGAAGAGAAAGAAAGCGAAGCCTAACTGTTTATCAAGAAAAGAAAGAGAAATACCGACGAAGATAAAAGAAGAAGCTCTAATATTATTCGTGTTCTAATTCCTGTTTGTTCGAAGAAAAGAAAGAAAGAGAGGTCAAGCTGTTTATCGAGAAAAGAAAAAGAAAGAAAGAGAGATGACAACGCAGAACAGTCAACATATAAAAGGAAAAGATTCTGAAGATAAGAAGTATAATTGTCCGAATACATAAAATATGACGCTGGTTTGAATAAAAGAATGAAGGAGAATGAAGATATTTCAGAAAATTTGTATGCTGTAAATACGACAGTTAACTGAAAGAAAATAGAGACAGTTGTAACTACATTATTTCAAGTGGACTGCGTTTGAGTCCCAAGCTGTATAAATTATATTCGTATTTGTTATATTCGTAGACCCATGTTAGAACACGTATACACTTCCACGGATATTATGTTACCACACACAGCATACCACGTGTTATGAATTTTATGGTTCTTCCCATTTTATTTTGTGTTAATCTCTTGCATTCATATTTGCCTGCATTCATTCATATTTGTTAATATGTGTTATAAATTGTTATTTCGATTTCGTTGTGCATCCGAATATACGCTTTAAGATTCAGGTCATTGGATATTCTTTCATACTTAATGTTTTTTATCTTTTATATGTCATTACTTATAAAAATTTCTATATAAAAATTACCTCGTCTTGTCGTTCATCCTTGATTGTAGGTCAGCGCTTGTGTCAATTTTGAAGCAGACGTGGGAAAGATTGCCATTCGATTATATTAATGGAACAGCAATCTTATTTTATTATTTTTTATTTATCATTGCCCATTTATCATGATCTAGGCAGGTAGCCGGTATCTGTCCATAGATGTGGAAATGTAAGTATTTCAGAAATGACGTGTAATCATTTTGATGGTTATTGTCGAGACAGGTATATGACAGAGGAGATGGTTCAGAATGCATTGCCATATAGGAACACGGGTACGTATACAAAGCTGAACATAGAGTTTATTCATTTTCACTGCTGTTCATCTAAAATGTTTATATTATTTTCTCAGAGTGCGATGTTCACAAAACATTCCCATTTTAATTTTAATGTAAATTTCATGTCTCAGATTCAGTAAAGGGTGATATTTTTTACAGTTATGATGTGTTACCAATAGGCAGGTGATAATCAAAATTATAGCGTGAAATGTGATTGCACATTGTGATCTGTGAGCAGTCTAATTCTTAATTAGTTCGAGTTTCGGCCTCTTCTATTGCGCCCATCTCGAAAAATCATGAATTCCATTATTTGATGCTACGAATTAAACAACTCGGTAAACTAGTTTCTCTAGCCTTGTATGACACTATATAAGAAAGGAGTTAATTTGAAATAAAAAAATAAGAAACGAGAAAACACTTAACTCGCATCCCAAGAAACAGGCAATTCGCTGAATCTGTAGAGAGTCATGATGAAAATATATAATAAAGGAGTGCCGATTGCTCAAACGTAAAAATAACTTTTTGAAAATATATCAATATTGGACAGCAAACCGAGAGAACAATCTGATTAAAATATAAGGATGCACCAGGTGATTTTGGAGCAATGAAAATAACAAAAACAGACAGAGTTAAGACTGTTGTGGTAATGTTGTTGGGGCTGCTATACGTAAAAGGATAAAATATTTAAATATTACATGCAGGTACATGTCGATATTATATACATGTCTATATGTATATATTGGTTCTTTACACTTGGACCGGTAAGAATTTATCTGATATAGTCGTTCCAAAACGGTGTTGCAGGAGAGAATAATAGGTGAGGCGGAATTACATAAAGGCAATCAAACATTTAGAAACAGTTTGAAAATATCCATATGCCAAAATTGAGTATAATTTCAAAAATCAAAATATTATTATGGATTAATGCAAATAAAGCCTTCCCAAGATTTGACAATGGCGGCCACAATCTCAACAATATCAGATACACGTATGACACGGTACTGATATCAGACACGGAAAGGAAAATGCAGAACATTTTACAGAAGTTAGCAAAAGAAAGTGAAAAGAAAGGACTGAGCAATAACCTCAAGAAAACAGAAAATATGTTCATCAGCAAAAAGAGGAGCCCAATATTTAATCTGCAAGTCGGAGAATCTAAAAAAAAAAGTAAAAAATTAGAATATCTGGGAAATGTTGTGCAAAGGATGGAAAATGCGACACGGAGATCCAAAGACGCAATGGCATAGCCAAAGACGCATTTCAGAGGCTAACCAGAGTACTGAAAGACGTGAAAATTTCATTAGAAACAAAAGCAAGAGTGCTTGATTGCAATGTTATATCTCTCTTTTTGTATGGAAATTAATGCTAGACGATCTCACCAGAGACGGAGGAGATGCTTGAGGCAGAGGAAATGTGGTTTTACAGAAGGGTACTTATGTTACCGTGAACGGAGTACTTATCCAACGATGAGTTGTTGGAAGCGACGCAAACGAGAACAAAACTCATAATAAATATAAGGCAGTAAGAAATGAGGCCTCTCCGACACACATTGAGGAGAGAGAACTTGGAGAACTTAATACTTACAGGTCGGATAAAAAGAAGGTGAGACAGGGGAAAGACGTAATTGTTACTGTTGGCGAAGCGGGGCTTAGAATAGATGACAAGAAAAAAAATTTGAGAGAAACAAGAGACAGAGACAAGTGGAAGTCCATGATCGCCTATGTCTTGACGGACTTGGCACAAGAAGAAGAAGAAGAAGAAGAAGAAGAAGAAGAAGAAGAAGAAGAAGAAGAAGAAGAAAAATTTGTATTATATCAACTATTAAGAAACTAGTAACTTGGAGGAGGGAGATATCTATGACTGCAAATCCCCGGTTATCTCCCTTTAACTCACTCTTTCTCTCTCTGGTTTATTTTTTTAATTATTAGATGTACTTATGATCACATTTATTTTGCTGAGCTCTGACCAAATTTTAATTCCGAAAATGCTACCCAGAACAGAAATAAAAGTTTGGGAACCAGTGATATACACTGATTATGTTGATGTTGGAAGGTTCTGAAACATTTATGGCTACAATAATATATTTGTCATCTCCGACACCATTTGATTTAGCTACTCAGGCGAATATTTCTATAACAATCAAGTTTTGAAAAATGTAAAAGATTAACAAATTGTATTAGGTGTGCATGATGAATAGAGATTACATTGCAACAAAATAACGATTTTTTTAAAAATAAGGTTCACCCTGTACAAAACCCGGAGCCACTCCAGGTAGAAGGTTAGTTTAATTAATTATATCAAAATATTATACATTTGTTAGAAGAAACAGACTTTTTCATACATCCTGTTTGGGCACAAAATTACTGATATTTGACGTGAATCAAATTAGTTGTAAATGAAATTATTTTAAAGTTACATATATTTATATAATTCTGAGATGAGGAATTTTTTATTTTTTACAGTTATACTATTAATAAGGTATTGCTTAAATGAAAGCATTGAACATTGTTTTATTGAACACTTATTGAAATCTCTATTGTTTACGTGTAGTATATTTTGCAGCAATTTATATTTGAACGTAATCATATATTTCTACGTTTCTATCAGATAAAATTTAATCATAATCTAAAGGTAATCTAAGGAGAATACTTACTTTTGGTGACAAAAATGGTTTAGACATAATTAATCCTGTTAATTTCATTGTTCTAGATATTATAAACAGATTTAATTTCATTCATTCACTTGGACTGAATGAAGAGATTTTAACTGAGTAATATAACGCCAGGAAAATGCTGTGGGGATAATTTGTGTGAAGATTTTTTCGGACGAAGAAAAGAAAAAAACGCTACTGAGCGTTGAAAATGGATAAAGTTGGGACGGGTCAGTCCATGAAAGTAGAAAGACATGTCCCTTGAATTACTTGCTCAAATCTGCCCATAGATGATTCGATAATGACGCTTAATCACGCTTAACCAGGCCGGCAAACGAGAATACAGAGACAGACGTACGAACCATCACGCAAAATAAATTTATGGTTCTCACACACGAAAACCTGCATCTGTATACAAAGATTTATGTGAGTCAATTTATTTCCTACTCTACTGCATCCGAAGGTGCCTATATGCGCATATTTAGATAGATAGATAGATAGATAGATAGATAGATAGATAGATAGATAGATAGAAAAAGGTTAAAACAGGCACTAAACAGACAGACAAACTGATTGAAGGAGAGCGATAGAAAGTGAAGGACCTCGATGCAGATAGATAGATAGATAGATAGATAGATAGATAGATAGATAGATAGATATCTCTGTCTTTTCAGTCTTCTTCACCAAACTCTTTTATGAATATATATTAAAATAAACTGACATAGATAGATAGATAGACAGATAGATAGATAGATAGATAGATAGATAAAGAAACGTTTAGTTATGTGTTTAAACGCAAAATTCATGGCAAGTGAATACATATTTTATAAGTATATAAATATAAATATACGAGGGAATGTAAAACTATTCTTAATATTGTCTAAAAAATGTTATTGCAAAAGTGTGGATAATTTTTGACGTAGCCTCATAGTTAACGCTCTACTAATAATTCATGTAGCATTTATGACTTTATTAAAATTAAGTTTCAAACAATGCGTTCATGGAAAAATAGCAGATACAAACTTACACCACTATTACCAAATTTTGTTTAAATTTAGACAGAATAAAAAGCTTAGGTTAAATGGATCATGTAAGCATTTGAAAATCATACAAGATCATTGATGTGCTGAATGTCAATTTCGACAGAATTTCTAATTTTAATGTTCGTAAATTGTAAGGCTTGCAATTAAACAGCGTTAGAATTGCTTAATTTATGTTTATTGCCGTTATTTAAATAAACATTCACTTTTTGACTAAGTTGGAATGGCAACTTGATACGTCTCATTGATTCATTTCTTTTTCAGATGAGGCTAACATAAATTGCTGTATATTGATGAATATTAGGCCAAATGGCACAAATGGAAATTGTGAAAAGAAAAAATAAAGACGGAAGTAATTGCAGTAAACAGTAACAGGGAAAAATCACATTGGACAAAATCTCGGTTTCTTATTTCCAAAAGTGGACATCATTTTAGCTTCATTGATAAATGTCGCATATATAAAAAGATACAACATTAACAGGAACTTCATTTCTCTTGGCAAACTTAAATTCGAATATCAAATTTTGACAATAATAATAGTATACAGTATATACATTTAAATCATGCTCACTAATTTATGCTCCATAAAGGCATACATAATAATGAATCAACACTTGAAGCACGATAATTTATATGTATATATATTTTTTTCAAAACATATACTCTTAAAGAGACAATGAATGTCTATTACGTTTATTCGTGTGCCGTTCTAAACATCGTATTTTGGCTTTAATTTCAGCTCAAAATAAAGACAAAAATTCTCCAAAATTTAGATAATTTTTATTAAGTTGGTTCTAAGCTTTCTGCTAACATGAACCATCTTCAGAGAGGTTACAATGACGTTATCATAAAAACATCCACCATTTTATTTTGTGTTGACATAAAACATTGCTAAGCAACAATAACAGTTACCAAATAGTAAGCGCAGTTCGTAAATTTGTAATGCGGTTCTATGACGTCACACCGCGTGAGAGCTCGAAATGTTAACGGAACCATATATTTAAATGCAATGTAATGTGTTAAAACCAGATTTAAACGTGATTTTATTAAGTGTGTTTTGTTTGGATTTATAAGTTACATCTATTTATATAATTCTGAGATGAGGAATTGTACGTATTTATACTATTTACATTGTTCGGACTGTGGTCCTTATATTTTTTGTAAGTACCGGCTCTCTTCAGGTGACTGTAATTTCAAATCGAATATTTTATTTCGCGCACCGAGGTAGATTGTTCTAGATCTAGGTAAATAATAGAAAGAACGTTATGTGTTAATTAATTAATAAACCTATTTTCCTGTGAAATCGTTATAATAGAAAAATAATTTGAATTTTAGTAGTCTAGCACTGGCTCTGAGGTCAATGCCTGCTGCAAATTACGTTATAAAGAAATGTCTGATATGATTATTTGCCTTTGTATTTGGTCATGTAGTAAAACTAATCCGCTTTTAGTAAAGCAAAGGAATGTACGCTACAAAAAAATGTATAAAAAAAGGATAAAAATATTTCATCAGAAAATAAGTTATTTCCGCAACTTAGGTTTTGAACTTTTTGTATCTTTAAGAGATATTTTAATAAAATATCGCCTAAAAATACCGAAAGGTTGAAACCTTGTTGGGGTATTAACTTATATCCAAATGAAGAATATTCAAAAGCTCTACATAATTAAATGTATTGAACAATTTTTAAGACAAATGACTGCTGGTCTAATTTAATTATGACAAAAAGTAATTGCACACACACACACACACACACACACACACATATATATATATATATATATGATTCAAATACTTAGTTTTTGGTCATATTTAAATTAGACTACAAAACAGTTGTATTAAAAAGTGTTCAATAAAATTATATTGTAGAACATTTTAATACTTTTCATTTGTAAGTATAACTCGTTTACAAATGAAAATATATATGTAGGTTACATTCAAAATGACAGAAAATGTAATATGGTTCAGTTTTTTAATTAATTTTTCATATAATTACATGATTTTCTTTTAGAAAATTAATTATATAAAAATGGTCTCAATGCTTGTTTTTTTTTTTTGTTTTTTTTTTCTGAGCGCTTTTGTCTATACTTTTAGCCATTATGGAAAATGGATCTTTTTTTACGTGTAACTGAATATATGTTGTGTTAGTAATTATTCTTAATGAATTTTTAAGTGACAAATAATTTAGACAATTACACAGTAGTATTAAAAAGTGCTCAATGCATAATGTTATGTATATTTGAAGCGTTGTGTGTATGCTTTATGTTCCACAGACGGTAAGCACATTATAGCGTGTTTGTAGTTGATATTAATGAATGTTGTTTTTTTTTATTTAATTATCATGCTTCCATTATTGTTTGCCCTTTTCCCTGTCGAAGATGCTATGATTTTTTGTTGTCAACAATTATGTTTCGGATAGGATTTGGTCTGTCTCCATCTGTGTTTGAATTAGGTCGAATTAAGCTCTTGTTTGAGAGAAGCAACGTAAATGTTTAGGCCAACTTCGTAGTCGGATGGCTAACATAATTATTTCTGAAATTAGGTTAATCAAAAACACTGTTCTTCAAAGGACATGCAATTTCGTGAATAATATTGGTTCGCTGTAGTTTAGATGTTGTAGGTGAATTATTTTGACGATGAGGTTAGCAGTTTTAAATTTCGTATAATAGATAAATAATTTCATTTTTGTTTAAGTCAATGGAAGTAGCATATTTTCGTATGATGTTTCGAAGTGAAGATTCGTCCTGATTATAATTGTTATGAATTTTTTTTTGCAGAAAATATTAAGTTTATTGTTTTTATCCCTTATTTTAACCTTGCTATTATGCGTTCTGAAATTCCTGTTATGTGTTTAAAATGTTTAGGGTTATTAGATAAGATACGATGCCGGAAAATACCAAAAGGTAGATGAATCTGGTGATATTCTGAATTATAATGTATAAAAGCTTTTTACGTTGGTTTTTTTTTCTTCAAATATGTTTTTTAGAATTTTTTTAATACTACTGTTAAATTGTATTAGAATTTGAGTCTAACCAATAGCTGGTTAATAATTATCATATATATATATATATATATATATATGTGTGTGTGTGTGTGTGTGTGTGTGTGTGTGCGTGCGTGCGTGCATACAGGGGTGATAGGAAAAACTGAGTAGCAAAATAACTAAAGTGTTGTTACGTCGAAACATTTGCAAAAGACGCTCTCAATCGTCGACGCGTTGTGGTTTTGGATTGACTGTCAGCAACACAGCTTTCTCGGTGCAAAATGTTCATGCAAAATGGTGAATACACTGCCTTCTTATCCGTTCAAATCCTCTGCTATCTCACGCAATTTCAATGTACGATCGACCAAATGAGTTTGTGGAATTTGTTTTTTTTTGGGGCGGGGACAAATGCCGATTTGAGCATTCAGCATCATGTGTCTCTACGTCCGCGTTTAATTCAGCATGTCACAACTTAATCGTTTTTTCCGACATAACAGAGAACGATTAACACTTATCAAGACATTGCTTTGCTTGAACAGTATTTTTCTAATCAGAAAATAATACTTAATTAAAACACCAAATTCAAATTTTTCCATTCTTTTAAAAATTTACAACAGGTAGCTTCATTTAAATAACTGTAATTTGAAAACTAATAATCCGACTAAGCCCAAATTTCTTCACGTAACATTAGAAAGTTCGTACTTCGTAAAAATTATATGGACTTTTAGAATTAGCGCCATCTATGTATCAGGTTTAAGAATTATTTAGTTATGTGTTAGCTTCCCTTTTTTTGTTTGTTTTTTAAGAAAAGCGTTTATGGCAATTGTTCTGATGAACACTTCTATATGATAATTAAACTATGAATTTTAACGCTGTACTAGTTTGTTGATAAGATCTCAAGCTAATTGGATATAACTGTAATTTTTATGCTAACAGTATCTTTCTTGCACTTCTTACTGATTGAATTCACTTTCTGTCCCATGTTTTTCAACCACATTTCATCTTCAAAAATTTAGATGTAATGTCAACTAATGCTGGATAACATCTTGTGTCTTAGTAGCTTGACAACATTGCATATGTTGCAATGGTATTATATATATATATATATATATATATATATATATATATATATATGAATTGAATTGTTTGAACATTATTTTTTTATCGATACTCGTATTTAAGTAGATATTCTGTTTTTTAATTAAACAGTATTATATAATTATATCTATATGAAGTATTATATATTTATCTCAGTATTGTATATTTATATAATATATATTAAGAAGTATATTTATATTCATATAATATATATTAAACAGTACTATATATATATATATATATATATACGTGTCTGAGAGAAAGAGAGAGAGAGAGAGAGAGAGAGAGAGAGAGAGAGAGAGAGAGAGAGATATTTAAACATATAATATAATACACCTGTGAAGAAAATATATATAAATGCAAAAGAAAACTTTTTTTACCCACACGTTTCGTCCGGTTTGTTTAGATTTAACGTGAAAATATCCGTCAGTGTATGAAACGGATGAGTACAGAAGAGTTAACTTTTTCTTTAAAAGTGTACATTTATATCAACGGTAATATCCACTTTTATATTTACATTCGCGCTCTCCCTAATATGAATGACGATAACCTATAAAGATTGCATAACTTATAACTATATTTTCAACATATATATATATTCATTATTCCACTGATTCACTAGCAGCTTTTGAGCAAAACTGGGTAAACGGAAGACTTTAGGAGCTACCGATGGTTGTACTAGCATAATGTCCCCAGTCATCGTGACCGATGGTTTCAACGTGCTGGCCTTGTTCAGACTGTTGATTACACTACATAGCATGTTCTCGCCAAGCAACTGCAGCGAAGGTCTACTTATTATAATTGCAATATATACCACAGGTAGGATTAGAAAAAATAGAAATACGCCTAAGAAGGCGTCTACAACGGGGAATTACTATCCTATTTAATATACAGGTATCTTCGAATGCAAACAGGATACCATTATTTATTTGTCAACATTTTTGTCATGGTATTTTCTCACATATCTTAAGAACCACATTGATCTTCAAGCTCAATGTACTAACCACATACAGGAAATAATAAAATGTCTACTTTGCAGAAACGCTTAGATTATTTACAATAACGTAGCAGTTATAATCTTCCACACCAAAATCTTTAAACATGTTTAAAAGTTTACCGGAGAGACCTCGGAACAAACAACAACCTAAAGCCTTTTTAAGCAAACACCACAAAGAAAGCTCTTGCTCGAATGCTACAAAGTACAATTAATTGACAGAATTATTTTTTCAATTATATTTAAAGAAACATATATTAATGTGAAATACACAATTATTAATTCATATGTATCCTTCAGTGGACAGGAACAGAAAGAGGTTGAGAAACGTGACCTCATGATTCCTAGAAAAAAAACCCAGCTATTCAATAAATGACTGCATGAAAATACGTGACAAAACGTATTAGCTACTAAATATTTCATAGACAACAGTCTTTTGTGATTAACCTTATTTTATACATGAACTCGAATTTCAAAACCTTTGAGGATAAAAGTGCTTGTTTTCTCTCTTTATAATTTTCATTTTGAGTATATAAAGTGTCTTAAATTGTTCTTTTGTATGGACTATTTTCTCAAGTTTTTCTACTCCTCCTTTACAATGTGTAAATATATAGGGACCTTCTTGCAATTGTATTTAAAGGTTTACAGAAGAAATATAATTAGTAGGCATCTGTCAGTTTTTGCCAGCCGTTATTGAAGTAACCGAATTAATTTTTTGTACGTGTCTGCGTGTAAGGTAAAATACACCCAAATATATATTTTTTGTGTGAAAACATGATATATATTACAATGCACACACACACACACACACACACACACACACACACACACACATATATATATATATATATATATATCCAAGTATGCGTGGAATAATATTCCATGTCTAAAGAAACAGTATTTTGAAAAAAGTGCTCAATACAAAGTAGAGCTAATAATATTTATTCAGAAATTGTAACATAGTTATGTTACAATATCACTACAAAAGTAACTATTTTATTTCGACACTTTCTGTGTCTTGTCAAGTAATGTGGTTTATTTAAATTGAATAATTTTGAAAGGTTAAAACAAGCAAAACCCCTTTAATCAAGGAGGCATTGTTGTATGTACAATGTTGACCAATGAGAGTAAAGCAACTTCAATTTTGGAGAATATGTGGGCAGACTTAAAAATAATTTTGGTGGGTATTGGTATTAAAATTTGAATAAATTGAGATTAGCATTATTAATTAACTATTATAACTATTTTATTTTCGTTGCGAAATTAAAAAATATTAG
>JBBBDQ010029090.1:2367500-2442500 GCA_037127315.1 Ascarosepion bandense
TAACTCTGATAATTGTGAAAAACCTAATTCCTCGGGAAATATGCAAAGCCATTTGGATCCGTTCGTTACCCAATACCTTGCAGGATGGATAAAAAATTACTTTGGTGAAAGTTAGTGAAATAAAAAAAACATTAATTCTTATGATTCCTTGGAAGAATGGAAACAACTCTACTAGCGTGACATTTAAAGACTTCCTCTTTTTCATCAGTTTTACACAAGGTCTGCACTTTAATTAGGAATGCTACAGAAATGAAAACCACAGGTATGTTTTACTCAAATATCACATTCTCAAGTTTAGTACTACCTTTTACTGATTGACTTTTCACTTGCAAATAATTTATTCATTTCCCATAAAAACGAGAAAAATCAGAAATATTTACTCTTAACTATATTGCAAGAACTTTCATATATTTACCGATCAAGTAGAAGATATAGGCTTTCTTATCAAACCATCATATGAATCTTATCCTGAACAGCTAATCGTCTGTATCAATTCTTATTAACGTGGTTATTCCCCAGGGTTTAATTTATAGATTTAAATTGTTTTTGATTTTCATAAATGACCGTCCTACCACACAACCACACTAATGACACAACCATGTAATCATGCCTCAGTAAAAAGGATGATCAATTTAAGATAAGAAAATGGTAGCTCATGTCCAAATCGACCTCAAGATCATCGTTAACTGAGGCGAAAAATGACTTGTCAGTTTTAATATCTTTAAAACTAAACATCTCTCCAGTAATCGTTTCAGAGTGTCCCCTCTGATTTCCCTCAGCATGACTGACGCTAACTTCCAAGAAAAATATATTCATTGCACCTTCTCGGGTTAACGTTCTCAGCTTACATGAAGGGGAACACTATAGTGAATCCATTTCTATGTCAGCTACCAAGAAATTCAGTTTTCTCTGTTTAAGCAAGACAATTTTTCTTTCCGGAATTGATTTTACTTATCTATAAATCTATCTTTCAATAATGACTAGAATATTGTTGCCACATATAATCTGGTATCCCTGCTATTTACCTTGATTTTCTATAACATCCAAAGAAAAATTAATAATATTATTGGTTCCAATCTAGTGGCTCAGCTTTATTCAATTTCTCACTGTCGTAAGGTTGATTCTCTGAGACATTTTTGTAAATGCTTCATGGTAATTGTTTAGATGATATCGTCGTTATGTTGCTTGCACTTTATGAATATCAGCACAGTACAGTTGAGCTGGCTAGAGATATTATTGAGTTCTATGATAACAGTTTCCTTATTTTGCTCTTTTCACTTGTGGAACTAATTTTCGGTTCTAGCAATTCAGCAAACTTTATTCCGCAAAAATATCAATGCAATTTCTCATGAATACTCTTTCCTCTTTCTGCTCATTATCAATATTTTTGTTCCTAATTATTTTACATCTTGTGACCTCGTGCATATGAGAGGCTTTATGCCTTGCCTGGGATGATACCGATTTTCAAAAATATCATTGTTTAAAGCTTTTTTGGGTGACGTCATTTTGTTTTTTTTCTTTATGTTTATTTCTGATTTCTCTTTCTTTTTTTTTAACTTGTATTACCTCATTTCTTCAACGATATGGGCATTTGTGAAATTCGCAAACATTACATTATATCCAAATTAAATATTTCTTATGTCAGTTACTTTTTTCTGTTTTTCAATTATAGTTTTCTCATAATTTTCTCAATATGGGATTCTTTTCCTTCATGCAGACTGCTTCATTTTTTTATACATATATACGTTTTCTTTTTTGTCAATTCACATTCCACTCTTTCTTCTTTTTTCTTTCCTTTTTTTCTTATTTTCTTTTCTTTTTCCTTCCTTCTCTTTCTAATCGTTTCATCTTCTACTCTACTCCTAGAAGTATTTTTCATTCACCCTCTATTTTAATATTTCTTCATCTACCGACATTAAACCGAGTTTGGAATTAAGGAATTCCATTCAGTTAATTCTCATTCTATTCTTTCCGATTTTCCGTTTACAAAACATATTTTTCTTGGTAGGTTAAAACGACCATTCGGAAAAAATATTATAAACATTCGCTAAAATGAATTGCTCCTAATATTTCCTTACCAATCGACATAAGAAAAAAACGGTTATTATTTTACCAAATTCAAATAAGAAGATCGAATTCAAGACGAAAGTTCAGTGATGGCAAATAACCGAGAAACTATGGGGCTGTACTGATTACTGATATTTAATAAGATTAGCTTAGATTAGGCTCAGAGACACAAGCATGAGTCACTCACGGGGACTGGGTTCACGACTCATAAACAAAAAATATGTGTCAATTTTCCACAATAAAAAATATATTTATAAGTGTGATAATAAAGTATATTCCATCTTCCACCTCATCCATCGCAATAACATAAACGTTTTTTTTTAATATCTGAGGTGAGGTATTTACATTATTTACATATTTCGGTCTGTTGTTCTCATTTGAGTGACATATTCAGGATATTTCGGCCAATGTAGTTCCGGAACTTCATTTGATTGAAAAATTGAACAAACTCTTTATTTTTATCACTAGGATAGATTATTCAATATTTTATATAATTTTAGTTTATAACCTTACACTTGAAGATGATTTAGGAAAAAATATTATAAAACTTTCTTTTGAAATAATTTTACAATTTAATAATAAGGAATGAAATTATATAACATGACGGAGGTATTTCAATAATTTATGAAAAGTTATGGCATTTATTAATTTTTATCTTTAATATATATATATTTCATATTCTTTAATAAGTACCTCTACAAATTGGGAATTTCACGACTCCTTTTTTAACAAAATTATGTAACTAAGAATTAAAAGAGAAACTTTCTTTAAATTTTGATGGGATAATTTGCAAATCTCCTTGAATGTTGAAACATAGGGCACAAGAAACACGGCAGAGAGATGAAAGAATTGTACATTGTCGAAATGTTTTTGTTTGTTTGTTTGTTTGTTTGTTTGTTTGTTTTTACCTGTAAGCAGCGCAGCCTTTGAAACACGTGAGGTTTTAATCATGTATATTATGATTGGCGATCTGTGAAAATAAAGCTCGCGTCATCTGTATGCACACAAATAAAAAGTTTTCATTATTTTGAAATTTCACTGGCTTGATTACATGTAATGTATGCATCACGTATTCTTCACGTATTAACATAACAACCTAGTGTGGCCGATGAAGGGGGAAATTTTAAAAGATTTTTGAAATTTTATAAACTATCATAATAAAAAGTAATATAAATGAAAACAATTCTTGCAAAAATTCATTATACATTTTTTTCTCATCAGACTATGTTAGTCTTAATATATATTGTTTATAAAAAACAATTAAAACGTTACCTAAATAAAACATAGAATAGTTGTAATGCATTTTGTTTTCAAAATTCGGAGCAGATTTTCTTAATAAGGGATAATTTAGAAAAAAAAGAAACACTTGAGCATTCCAAATGACACTTGAATTTAATTAATAGTAGTTGTATGAGCGAAGTCTCGTGAATTTCTAGGAAATTAATTGGTGAGAAGGTAACATGTGTAAAAAAATCTGTTTACCAAGATTTTCTAAAAATAATTATATCAAAAATGATTTCAATCATTTGTATCTTAAAAAGCCATGAAAATCTGACTGATTTTATTTGGTTTTTGCAAGAATTTCCAAATTAATGTTTTTTCACCTGTAAAACCTGAATTGCATAATATTCCGTTTTCTGTAGTAAACCCCTGTATAAATTGCGTCACTTACAGAAGAAAAAAAATATACCAAAATTTTGAACCTGTGAGAAAAAATTACTTTTCTTTAATAATTAAAAAATATTTTGATCTATCCTCTCAATAATAATATGAACCCTTTGTCGATAAAATTTTGATTTTATTTAGTTTACGGCCTATTTTCTTCATACTCTGTTTTTTTTTTTTCAGTGGTTTTGTGGAGTTACCTATCCTTATGTTATATTTTCATGAAAATTGCCATGTTCTTTCTGAGCGTATCTATTTCTGTAATATATGTGTGATTCTCTGCATAACTTGAATTGTTTTGAAATTTTCGGCTTATTAACACTTATGCAGAAAATATTTGGATTGGAGGAACAATTTTATTTCTTATGAGTACATTTTGAATTAGCAGGTTTTTTTTAAAAATATAACAATGATATTCCAAAATAAAAGCCCATACATGTGAGAAAAAGATATGTTAATACCTTTCTTAAGATTATATTTGCGTAAATAAAAGTAATGATTGAACTTGGCTCTCCGATTTCTCATTCCGAGTCGCTATTTTAACTTCTACCTTCACATCCACATATTACCGAAATATAAGGGAATGGTTCGTTAATTTCTGTACGGTTTTAAATTCCGAGTTTTCATTCCCTTAGTTTTGCAACCAAGTTTACTCTGCTATATAATCCTTAGCTGGATGGAGAAAATACATTAGTCTAGGAGTGCTCAAGGTCTGGCTAGCTTAGGCTTTTAAGTCGATGTGTATTTACTAAACATTTTGCGTCTTCTGTCATCCAATCACGTCCCCATACGTTTTTCTTATATATCTCTTTCTACCAAATTTCTTTACTGCTTTTTCATCGGGTTGATGACACATTTACCTTTCTTTTTCTCTCTCTTTTTCCTCTTGGTTTTGATATTGGTAATGCTTTTCTTTGAACGTTTCTCATCAACATAGTTTCTTTATTCAAAAAATTTGATTGGTTATTTCGTGCTCTGTCTTTACAATTTCTCTCTCATCATATTTTCATTCTCTATTCTAAACAATCTTTTTTTTTCCGTATAATTAATTTCTTTCTAACATCATTACATCCCTTTAATTTTAGGTTTTATACTAATTAATACCTTATTTCTCATTATTCAGTTACTTTTCTCGTTATTGCTTACCTTTTCTATTTGCCAGATTCCATTTTCTTTTCTTTGAGAGGACATCCATTATGCTCAACATTAACTGTTTCTTTCTCCCTTTCCTACTCTTAAATGTTTTAAATTATGAAATAAGCCAAGATCGAATTCTTATTTTTACAATATACAATCTATCCTAAGGTTGCCCAAAACTTTCAGTTTTCTAATTATTTCATGCTCATTTTTTTCATATTTTTCTCTCTTCTTTATTTTTTCGGCTATCATGTGTTTCGAATTTATCCAATTTTTTTAGTTTCTCTTTTCCAAATTTTTTATTTATTAATTTATTTTTTCTTTACTTATCTCTGAAAATTCTGTTTTTAGCCCTCCCAAAAGGATCGAGACGAAGACAGTTTGCCCCCTAGGGGGCTCAAACTGAACCTAAAACAATCACTATTATAGAAGCGGTAGGCGGCGCTATTCTCTTCAGATGGTGGTTCGTTTTGTCGAAAGATGGGCTTGTTAGACGTGAGACAAAGGTTATGCAAAAAATTAGTTGGAAGACATTTATAGTACTGCAGATGTATTGCCTGTTCGAGATTTTCTTTGTTATTATTTTTTACCGCTTGACTATTTTTTTATTATCGACCTTTAAAAAGATGTGCGAAAACTACGTATTGCTGTTGCTTCAGCAGTACCTAAGGGAGATAATACCCGACTTAATTCCAATCTTTTTTCGGACAAAAATAAACATAAGGCATTTATTGAAGAAAAATATAATTAAATATAAAAAATATACGCAAAAGTTTAGAAAGATTCCAGTAAGAAAAGTAAATTATATTGCTAGGTATGTCTTCAAGCATGTGGCACTCTGTAGATTTGCCTATCTTGATTACGCCTAAGTAAATTATTAAATCTAGAACAATATTTTTTCAAGAGTAGTACTATTATTAATGATGATGATAATATCAATTAAATTGAGAAATAAACAGGGAAAACGTGTTGTTCTACCCACAAACTAGATAATTTCAACTATTATACCAACACCTACATCAAGTTGAAACCATCAAGATGAAATACCGGTTTCCGTACCAACACCGATATTAAACAAAGTCGAGGTTTTTCAATACATAGATGAGTGACTACATTGAATTATCACGTGCTGTAAGCTTTAATGTGTGCGTGTGGTATAGTTGATAATTGCTCGGAGTTTTCAACAGGAGAGCCTAGTTCCAAATTCATTTGGGTTCGTTATATTAACTTACGCAGAAATACCTTTGAGAAAAGTATGAATCTACCTCTTATTACCCAAATATTGGTAAATTATTAAGACTTGTATCTTTAAATGATTATTATTGTCAAAATTTATTACAATCTACATATATTTAGTGGATTTAAATAACCAGCAACTGCTTTATAAGAAGCAGAAAACGAATCAATAAATTAGTCATACAGACATGAATATTTATCTGATAGCTACCACTGCATTTCAAAATATAATATTAATGACTTTGTTATGATTGAAAGGAACATCCCTTTTTAAATACATCGGGCGTAAAATTGGTAGGCATGAGACCAATACACTTTATTGTCATTAGGCATATTTTTCTCAATGTTCGCGTTTCTTTCAGCCCATTAGCTGAATTGCAGACATTTCTACCTATCTGACATTCATTGGCAGCATTCTAGTCAAGATAGCTACGCATATGAATATATTTTCCCGGTGTACCCATGTATGTCTTAAAAAATATAGCTGAGTTGATGAGTGTCAGCTATATGAACTTGATGTGGAATATGACATTTCAGGTCACTTATATTCTAGCTTTTTTTTGGAATTTGAGAACTCTTGAATTTTTTTTTTTGCGTACATGCATGCATATATACATAGCGTAGTCCAGCATGAATATTATGCAAGATTATTTTTCTAATTTAACTGGCATTAAACAACCGTCTTACAAGCATTCCGGACACCCCCCCCCACATATATATATATATATATATATATAATTATGTATTTAAAAAATTCCGAAATTTATATTCGTTGAATGACCATTTCAGAGAGAAAATTCTCGCTTCATCGGCAACGATCGGAAACAAAATTTTATCTATTCAAATATGGTAGAAAATTTGGAAGGAAGTCCAAAAACTAGAAACTGTATTTTATCATATATATTGTCGCCATTTGATATTAAAAAATTCTCGTATACTCGCTGTTTGCATTTGGTTTGATGACTGCACAGTTCGGCAGTGTCTTTTAGACAGTATCTGAGAGAAAATGATCATAATGATACAATTCAATCCACCAGATAATTGGAAACGGCATTCTGTAAGGATTGGCATTCGCCTTAGAAGCCCCAATACAAATATTTCGAAGAGTTTATGTGGCATTCTGAGGACAGTGGATACGATTGGGAAAGAGATAGAGGAGTCTAATGGTAATTACGACGTAGTTTGGTGTGATCACTCGTAATGACGGTACTTTGCTTCCATTCATCTTCCCACAAACGCTTTGTAACGCCTAAAATGAACTTAAACAAGGAGACCATCGAAAACATTGCTGGAGATTTTGCTGACGTGTTGAGGCCTTGGCTCAATCCAATGGCGATTATATTAAATACATTTACTCCATATTATTATAAGAGATTTTTGTGTAATGTAGGTAAACACATCTGTTCAAATGTCAGTGCTATAATTATTTTTGCTTCATGTAGGCAACAAGGCAACAATTCCTCTATCGCTATATATATATATATATATACAGTGTGTATAAAAATATATTACAAAATTTGGGGGAGGTTTCCTTACAAGGAAATAAGAGCATAAGTTCAAATAATTATATATCCGCTAATCATTTTTATTTGTTTATTATGTTTAAAGATCATGGTAGGTGATGTTAATATATAATACAAGATACAATGTAAAAGAGTTTTACAAAATTTGGTTCAGGTTCCTCGCAGCAAAACAAGGTAAAATATTTATATAGACTTATGTTAAAAAAGCCAGTAGATCAAATTTTTTTTGTAGAATGTTCTTTGCGATTTCTACATATGAATATACCCGGCGGTTTATTGACGTGGGGACGTTGTAAAATATTCTCCATGGAAAGTAAGATGTAGATGAATTTGGCTAGATTGTAAAACATATTTCACAAATTTTTAAACAAGCATTCTCGGGCGCATATGCATATATAGTAATAGCAACATGTACATACCCAGTCCGATCAACTCCTTTCGGATAAAACTATTAACAAATAAACATTATTTCATTGTGTTTTACAATTTCCTCAATATTGTTATTGATATGTAAATATATTTATATATTGTTATCTCATCATTGAAGAGTGGACAAACAGATCCACCTACGAAAGTCTATTGTTTCATATATATATATATATATATATATATATATATATATATATATATTCAGTCTTTGAGATTTGAAAAAGAAATCACGCGATGGAGAGCGAGTGGAATGCGAGGGAAAACTTACTCACCCCAAAATAATTTTAGTCGACCGACTTTTCTTTATAGTTGCCTTACATAGACGTAGCTTCAATCGCTGACGGAAAACAAAAAATGAAATTTTAATTAGAATTTTGAACGTGTTAGAAATTATTTTTTTTAAATAATAACAAAATTTTATCTTTCCCTCTTATAATAGCATAAATATTTTGATAATAAAACATTGTTTTCATTAAATTTGAATCTTTTAACAACATGATATGCTTTTTTTTTTTTGCAATGAAGTAGAGCTACGTAAATTCGTATTTTCTTTCTTTTGTTAGACTACAACATACATATCATAGATGATAAAAAATTATTAAATCAGATTTTCTCAACGATTTTGTATAAAATATTAATTATATTATTTTGTTTTTAGGTGAGTGGTTGAAAGAGGTAAGCGTATATTTTTCTTTCTTTTAAATATTCGATTTTAATTTTCGTAAGCGGGGAGAAAATATAGATATTGAGTCAAGGATAATATTTTTCCAAATGAGATTCTAAAAATCTGTGAGAGTTTTTAATCTGGGCGACAGAGACATTTTGGTTCCATTTTGGAAGCGGTAATTAAACGAATGTTTACACTGACCGGGACGATGAAAACGAGACAGGAGCTTGTCAATCGAAATTCCATTTGTCATACCTTGCTTTGATGTTTGCGGGATGTCACTGTCTTTTATTTAGCCATAAATTTCGATGTAAATCAAGCGCCATGCATAAGACCAAAGAGTTCAACAATATCATTGTAGATCATTCTAACTTGTGTATGTTCAATGGCATACTTTTGGCTTGTAAAAGTAATCATATTTCCTTTTTCTATCATTGAAGGGACACGTTTCAGTGGAAGATTTTCAATCGACCTCGGGCGAGCAAAGCAATAAATTTTAATCGCATAATTAATTTTTTAATCAACTGAGTCGATATGGCGAGTGAAATTTCAAAGTCTCTCTCTCTCTCTCTCTCTCTTTATATATATATATATATATATATATATATATATATATATATATGGTTATGTATGTGTACATGTATATATATGTATATATATATATGTACATATATAAATGTATATATATATATATATATATATATATACACGTACAAAGATTATCTTTAATCATAAGATGAAGATATTAATATTGCCGTTGAAATTAATATAAAAATGTAACGATTCAATTCTTTTAGTTAAAATGTTGTCTCTAAATTTCTTGTCATGTATATTAAAATGTTCAATCCTAGATCATTTTATCGGAATGAAAATGAAACCTTTCTAAATATGACCTCCGCGTTTAAAAAATTAGCATTGTGTATCTGACTTCCTCTCTCATGGATAAAATGTTTTCCTTCTTTCACTTCCTTCTACGATTCCATTTGTCTGGATAAGTCTAACATATTCATTTTTGCCAAAAAATCTGTCTGAGGAGTTATTCACTTTTAAAGTATGTGTAATTAAATTTATATATATATATATATATATATATATATATATCGAAATGTTTGATAATTTGTCAGATTTTATTAAATGATCATGGTACAATCAGCTTCATTTATATTTGTGTTATATTATAACTGATAAATTATGTATATAAATTCTAGATAATAATCATTAATTTTCAATTTCCAGAGTTTGGGAACTGGTCAGATATCGAATGTTACCTCATCCGCTTGCATAACAAATGTCTATTTCTCTATGTATTATGTTACTCAATTGTTCCAGCAAATTTTCACACCCATATCTTCTCGTTCTCGCTTATGATCAAATCATAGCAAACTACTCCCTATTTCAGCGCGTGTCTAATTTGTTTTGTGTATAATTAATGCAGTCACCATATTGTGCATATGCTGCTGTGGTGACACATTTTCTTACACAATAATAACAACTATTATAATAATAAGCATAGATTCTAAGGGTGAAGGTAAATTGCAACAGCAAATGCAATGAGCAAAATGCAGAAATGATATCAAGATAAATCTCTTCATGTTCAATAATATGCATATTAAACTGACGAATGTAAACAAACACCATATCCATAAATTTTTTGGGAATTACCAGGAAGAGATAACGAACTATATGCTGGAAAACATTAAAAGCTATCAAAATAAAATCATCTTGAGGAGGAAATCTCAAGAATGGTGTACATGAAGACATAAATAATTCCATTTCTAGAAGTATTTTTGGGATTAATTAGAAAACGTTCCTATAGATTATTAAAGGGATCCTTACAGAACCAGGGCTTAAAAAATGAAAACTGTCCTAACAGTAGCAGCTCACTCTTTTAGAAGCACAAACTGTATGTTTTCTTATGCTGTTTATTGTTTTTTATTTTATTTTACAAAGATGTTCAATGGCTAATGACAACACATCACTACCTGCCTTAGGTATTTCTATAGATTTGATAGTTAGTGTAACCATGGCAGAAGTTGAAATAATAATAATAATAATAATAATAATAATAATAATAATAATAATAATAGATGTCAGTTTTTGCTTTTGATTTCCCGCCCTTGACTATTTAGAATCTTTAAAGAATATAAAAAACTTTTTTGTCGCTCCTCTATTTCTCATCATATTTACAACGCTAATATATGTTCTCACTAGATACCACATACTTGTTAATGACATCAGCGTAGCAGCCAATCTCTTCATGGCTTTAATTTTTTAATCGGTATTCTTATTGTTTAGAGCAGTACTATCCTGTGAATGGTGTGTTTGAGTAGTTCAAGACGCATTTACACAGTCAGGGCATTAGGGAAAAACTGATATCTTACTCTTTTCCAAATACCCCCTTAGAAAAAACATGAATTCATTTATTCTAACTCCAGTCATGTGTTAAAAATCAGGGTAGATCTGCGGACTTGGGCAGCAGCAAGTTTAATAAAATTGAAACTATGTATGTAAGACAGTAGAGAAAGCAACGTATAGAAGAGAGTTATCCACAGTCTTACACATGATGTAGTTGCAATTCATAGATAAACCAAGAGAACCTGCGAATAAAGTAATCGTATGAAAATGTCATTGAAAAAATTCCATGTCTACAGTAGAGATTTATCTTCATATAACATTTGCTTATCTTTTATGGAATACTTTTAAGTCTCCCACAGATTTTGTTTAGTTTTCCAACAAGGTCCAGATATTTGTCCTGTTTTTCTGCTTCCATCAAATAAACTTTGGATTTTCATGGAATATCAAAATTAAAAGGGTATCATTTCTTATTATTTGCTCTTGTTTCGAATCAAGTCGGATCAGTTCAAAAAGGTTTGATAAGGTCAGATGATGTCTAATAAGGTTTGATAAGGTCAGATGTTGATCAATAAGACCTTCATTTTATGTAATGTTAATTTTAACGCTTTCAAAAGTATACTGTTCTCCATAAATCGTGTAAGAGATCCCTCTCTACCTTTCATCATCAAATGCTTATGTCCCTGAAAGCAACACGTTGCGCCCTCCTGGGCTAAAGTTTAAATATTATATTGAATCTATTGATAAGTCAGCTTCTAAAGAAATTGGTTCACGGTGACGTGCAACACAATTTTTCTCTTCAGAATCTATCTTAGAAATCTATAAATCTTCTAGACGTCCATGCACAAATTATATCGCTGTCTTATAAGCTCCGATGCTCCAGGTATAGATTTAAAATCTATTTCAGTTACTTTCATAACGACTACAAATATTATTATTTTTCGACATTTCTGAGATACAGTAGTATATACACTATTTATATTATTCGGACTATTGTCATTTGTACGACGTTTTAGCCGTTCTACGCTTCAGCCTTTTCAAGTTTTAGAAATTTCGAATCAATCCCTTATTCCGATCACTGAAGTATATCATTCTTTTTTTTTGTAGGAAGTCATCAGTTATTTTCCCTGTAAAACGATTCCATAAGTTACTTGTTCACCACTGCTGTAGCCTGGTATTGAACTCACAGCAAGTCACTAGAACTAACCAACGTCTATATCTACTGGGCCATGTGTCCTTAAGGAAAAGAACAACTGAATTTCTGTAACTTATAAACCTAATGTTTAATAACAATTTTTTTTGCAATTTTCGATGTTAATGTTTGTTTCTAGTATTTTTGATGTTAATGGTTTTCTCGAGTATTATTACTAGAGTTCATATTGCAATTTTTTATGTTAATGGTTTTCTCTAGTATTCCTTGCCAGATTTCATATGGCAATGTTTGATGTTAATGATGTTTCGAGAATTATTTATCCGAGCTCATAATGCAACTTTTGACATTAATAATTTTCTCTCGCTCTCTGTATTATTGGCTCACATATAGTATTTACCTCTATGCTTGATCGATTTAGAAATTTTTTGTATCCTAGTATATGTGTTGTTTCCTTAAGTTTACGTAGTTTCCATTGGCGTTCTCTATCTATTATTTTCACTTCATCCCATAGTGATCACCTTTTTCAATCCATATGTGTTCAGTTCCGCCTGATTTCTCAATATCACCTTGCGTTACGGTCTTGCGATGTCCTTCAAGCCTTACCTTAAGGGGAAGGCCTGTTTCCCCTTTATATTTCAATCCACAGCTACATGGAATGTTGTACACATAGTTCTACTCGGGAGTGTAGAAACACTTCTGAAGATTGACTTCATGTTATATGGACCACAGATTCTTTGTATTTTCTCCGATAACCTTTTACATAGGTTAGACAGACAGAGGCTCTTTTTTGAGATGTGTTATCCTCATGCATCCTCCTTTCCATGTTCGTTGGAATTGTTGCCATGTACCCTGGATAATTGTTACATTGTAGTGTACTGCTCATACTGACCATTTCCTGTTCGTATGTGTCTGAATTGCTGCTTATGAATTTTGCTCGATGTTCCAGGCAGTGAACGATCCATTTCTTTTTTATTAAATGAGTGGTGGGAGTTGAAGTTGAGGTATTGTCCGGTGAATATTGGCTTGCGGCACACAGATATCTTGAACCACATCTCTGTTCGAGTTATTAGCACATCTAGGAATGCCAGGTTGTTGTCACACTTTTTCCACAGTGAACTGTATGAATGATCTTGCTGAATTCCAATGGTCTAGTACTGTCTGAACCTCCTCCTAATGTGGCCAGAGTATGAAGGTGTCATCACCGTAACTCAGGCATAGAAACGGCTTTAGAGCCGTGGATTCTAATGCCATCTCTTCAAAGTGTTCGATGTATATGTTAGCCAGTGGTGGTGATAATTGCGAGCCCATTGCTAAGACGTCATCCAATTGATATGTGTTTGATCTTAATCTGAAGTGTGTTGTTTGTGTGAAGAAAGTCAGCATCTCCATCAGGTTATCTAGTGGAATAGAGTTACGTCCTCCTAGGGATGAGCCCGAGGACTGTCTGCCCCTGACTTCCGATAGTGCCTCCAATTGTACCTTGGTGAACAGATTCACCACACGCAGGCTCACCGATTGCATTGGATGGGAGCATCTTTGAGAAGTTCCACAAAATTTGCGGAGTTTAGAATTTGTGATGGTGATTTTTCTATCAGTGGGTCAATTATATCTAAAAGGAAGCGACTCAGTGAGTAGCACACAGTTCTAGGATAGTAAGAATTGGCCTGAGGGGGATACTTTTTTTCTAAATCTTAGGTAGGCTATATATTTGAGGTAGGTTGCTGTAACTTTGTGACAACTGGCTGTATGTACTAACCTGGAAGTGATCCTTGTTCAGGATTAGGATCTGCGACAGCTGTCATTCCGTTTTCAACGTGGGTTTCTTCTGTACCTTGCTCTAGCTACCACATCTAATGAGGTTCTCCAGTTTATTGGTGTATTTAGCCATCATTACAATTGCCTTTGTCAGTTAGTAGTATGCTGATATTATTCCACTGTAGGGTCCTGATTGTCAGCCCTTCTTTTTTCGGGATGTTTGGTTTGGGTGTCTGTCTCACTTTTCTATTAGCTCATCCGTCTGAGCCTGATGGATGTTCAAGTCTATTTCCTCGATACGGGCAATGATTTCTCAGTATGGTATCTACCTGATGGTGGTTGCAAAGTTGAGACCCTTGTTCAGCATTGACATTTCAGATGCACTCAGCTGATATTGAATGATGTTGAAAACTGTCTTCACATGAAGGAGATGGACCTCATGAGTCACCTTCAGATTTTAATCTATTCAATTTCTGTAGGTGGTGGACCTTGACTGCATCCCTCATGACTACCAAAAGAGACTTCGCACAAGAAGTGAGAATGATCTACCCCAGTGATCAAAATAAAGGGTACGTTTCGAAATTCCTAGTACCTGAAGATTGCCGGAGTGTACAACGTAGAAAAGTCGTACAAATCGCACACAAGATGAGGAAAATAGTCCGTTTAATGTAAATAGTGTAAATATTATTATTATGTCATTTTTCATCATATTTCGATTTCCTGCTTTGGTCGCACTACCAACGAAGTCTGCGGGGAGAATTAAGGCAGGTCGTGGCGTGTTGTTATGGCACCATTTCATGTTTTTTATCTTCCCTATCATCCCCAGCGTTACATAGATAAAGTTTTCCTTAGTGTGTGGGCTGTACTTAATAAGACAATTTTTGTATATCTCTTAAGCTGGGGTTTCCAGGGATTCTTTCAATGTGTTGTTTTGTTCAATTTTTCATCATTCCAAGTGCACCTACTATCACTGGCACAACTCTTGTTTTCAATTTCTACATTTTTTCTATTTCAATTTCCAGGTCTTTATATTTTGACAGTTTTTCCAATTCCTTGGTTGCTATGTTACAATCCGCTGGACAAGCCATATCAATTAATACACAAGTTTTCTCTTTCTAGTTTTTAACAATAATGTCTGGCCTGTTTGATTCAATTTTTCTTTCTGTGCAGATGGTGTAATCCCATAGAATGGTGACATCTTCTATTTCTGTAAACGGTGCTGGGTGATGTTCATACCAGTGTTTGTTTACAGATTTTTCATAATGTTTGCACGTTGTCCAATGTAAATATTGCCCAACTCTATCGTGGCGATTTTTATATTCATTTGGAGCAAGCATAGAACAGCCTGAGATTAGGTGGTCTATTGTTTCTATGCATTTTGGATCCATATTATAATGCATAAACTTTGCCTGAAATTTTCTAGTGAAAGGACTTTGGTCTTGTGCTGCAAATTTCAAACTTTAATCCAGATGCACGTAACCATCGATGAGTATTAACTTTGTCAACATTGGATTTATTGGCACGTTCTGGATATTGGCCATGCAGAGGTTTGTCCTGCCAGCGCTGTTTCATCTGTTCAAGAGCTTTATCTTTGGCGCTCAATTTCAGATTTTTTGCCGCAATAGTTGGTTCTTGGCTTCTGTTTTACTTTTCTACAGAATCTACTAACTGTAAATCTTGTTTGTATTTACTGCCTTCTTTTATTATTGAATATTTTTTCTTTCTTTCTTCATGTTGTCTTACTAATTGTTATCATCCAATCCTTTGTTGTTTCTATGTATGTTAGTAACCCAATAGTTGTTGTCTTGTATGACAATTCCAGCTGAATATGACCCCTTCCACCTTCTTTACGGGGTATGTATAGACGGTCTACATCAGCCTTTGGGTGATGCATCCTATGCTTAGAAAGAAGCTTTCTTGTTTTAGCATCCATTCGCCTGATGTCGTTTAGAGTCCAGTTTAAGATGTTGAAGCTATATTGGACAACTGGGATTGCAAGGCTATTAATGGCCATAACTCTATTCTGTGAATTTAATTCAGTTTTTAATATCATTCGTAGCCTTCTATAGTACTCTTTACGCACTATTTCTTTCATTTTTTTATGGTGAATGTTTTCGCTCTCATTTACACCTAGGTATTTATAAGCTTCTTCTGGTTTCAATTCTTTTATTGTTACAGCAGGGTCTAGGCTAATTGAGGATGTTTCTTGTATTGATCCACGTAAAACTGTAGCTTTAGCACATTTATTCAAATTAAATTTCATTCCAATGTCTTCGCTGAAGCATTTTACAGTTTGCAGAAGACCTTCCAGCTCATTATCATTCTTAGCATATAACTTTAAGTCATCCATGTAAAATAGATGGCTTATTTTCTTTTGGCCTATTTTATAACCACATTCTGTCTTATTAAGTTGACTGGTTAGTGCTATTAATGATATGCAGAATAGTAAGGGATTATTATTATTATTATTATTATTATTATTATTATTATTATTCGGATTAGTTCTTTGTTATGGTACTTAGGAATTTTTAATTCAAGCGTAGTAGTTGACTAGCGTTGAGATCTCATCAATTTACAGCTGAATTGGTTAGACCTTACCGTAAACAGTTAACAGTTTCATTTCTTGCACTCTCTAGGCAATATTTATCTTCAAAAATTGAAATGCAATGTCATTTCCTATCTTCTGTCCATATGGTCATTTTCTTATGTTCTTGATATTTAATAAGGTTTCTGTTCCTCATTTTTCCATAACGAATAACCACTTATGGCCTTTGTAGTTTTACAGCATTGCTTGGGGTGAACTAGATGTGAAAAAATAGACTACATATTTTCTCATATTATCTTACATATTTCCATAACTGACTGTAATTAACGAATATATTTTATTAAAATATTTCATTAATATTTGAACGTATGGCTTATTCAGTCTGGGGGTAATATTTATTGAAAATCTTATATTTGCTGGGACATATACAGAGGACGTTTGTTTTTAATCAATTCAGACCTGGCAAAGTAATAATGCTACTATGATAAACAGGATTACCTGGAGTAGAATAGAATGAGAAGACTTTAAAGAGGAAGACTACAATAAAAGAACATGGTTTAGATGGACAGAAGAAGGCAATATGAATTTCCATTAAAATTTTGAACATTGTAGGTGAGAGCGAAGCCAGAAATTGGAAGACAATTCCACAGGTAAAAAATCCGCGTAAATATTCGAATAGAATGGTAATTTCAACAGTAACATGATGAGAGTATTAGTTAATCTAGTGCTACTGTTAAATTCATGCGGTTGATGTATCAAAGATGAGAGCTCATCAAAATAAATGTCATTAAAATATTTATAAAGGTGACAGAGGGAAGCGATGTTATGCACGTGGGATAGTGCATGAAGTGGATATGTCATGTCAGAATGGATAAACTATGACTGTTCTTTGAACTTTGTCAAGAATCTCGATAATGCGAAGTCAATACTCATCTACTAACAACTAGACTCTAGCTCTCTCCCCACCCCTGTATAACCTTCCCTTTCTCTCCACCTATGTATCTCTCATCGCACCTGCTATCTCAGCTTTCTATTGTTCCTTTCTAACTAGGTTGTACTCTTCACTCTTTTCTAATTAATCTTTTTACATTTATGTAGCCCCCTGCACATCAGTGGCGTTTCCACCTTGCTCGGGGTGAAATGATTAATATATATATATATATATATATATATATATATATATATATATATATATAACCGGAGCCTCAAATCAGATATTTCAGTAATATTCAATACACAGACAAATAGTAGATTAATACATGTACAGTTTGTATTATGACGAGAAGAGATTTCTGATACAACATAGTAAAGAAACATGCTTAACAGCAGACCTAGGAATTGATTCAATCTATTTTCTCCATTTCATGTCAGTAGAATTCTTGAGAAAGAAAAGTCTCCATTAGTTACTTTTTTAA
The DNA here is from genome assembly GCA_037127315.1 of Ascarosepion bandense. Lineage (NCBI taxonomy): Eukaryota > Metazoa > Mollusca > Cephalopoda > Sepiida > Sepiidae > Ascarosepion > Ascarosepion bandense. The sequence goes on from JBBBDQ010029090.1 coordinate 2,385,445, forward strand.
GGACTAGCAAAAATGGTTCTCTATAATCATAAAGAAACCGTGTTTTCGACTTGGAAATATTCAATTTTACAAATTGTTTTTAAAATCATTAGACAGTCAAGGTCACAATATTCTCCATACATAACAGCCAAGGTGATATTATTCTGCATAAATTGTATTGGCTAAAACTGATTAAACGTATTGTTTTTAAATAAAAGCTCCCTTTATTTATTTCTATATATCTAACGCTCATCTCGTACAAGTGAGTTTACAAAACGATTTGTATATATTTTGTATTTGGTAGTACTGGATTGCTATGTGGTGTTTGTTCTTCAATATGGCATTGAATGCTAGACAATATCATCAGAGATGAAGGAGAGACGTGAAGCAACTGAAATGTGGTTCTACAGAAGCGAATATCACGGACTGAGCATGTGAGAAATGATGAGGTTTTGGAAATGATGGAAACGAAAAGGAACTTAATACTGAGCATCAGGAAGAGTCAGTTAAAGTTCGTGGGACATGCAATGAGGAAGGAGGGCTTAGAGAACCTGATACTAACAGGCCAGATATAGGGGAAAAGAGACAGGGGAAAGCAGTGAATAACATATTTGAAGGATCTAATCTGGTGGATGATTGAACGAGAATTGCGTGGTGTAACAGGAGAAGGTGTGCTAAGAGCCACCAGGGATAGGGAGACGTGGAAAGCCATGATCGTCTACGTCCTGAAGGGACAAGGCACATAAAAGAAGAAGAAGAATTTGTATTTGTACTGCATGAATGTCGATTTGAACGAGCACGCCTCTTGATCCTATCGCACGCTCTTCCCGATTTTCATCAACGATCTACCAGATATGATCAAATCCTAAATAGGCCTTTACGCTGACGACACCACTAATGATTCCCGCCTCAGTCATGCGGACAATTATTACCTCGATACTGATCCTAAGAAAGACTTCCAATCTCTGTTCGACTGGAGTAAGAAAAGGATTGTAAACTTTAATACTTCCAAAACGAAGCTGCTATCAGTCAACAACCATAGACAGTCTCACCTGACCCCATTAACTTGGATTTAGCTAGTCTTCTCGAAAGCAATACACGGCGACTCCTCGGCCTTACTCATTCACTCGACCTTAAGTGGAACGGCTTCATTGAATCAATTGTTAAATCAACTGCTTGGAAGTTTGGGTCACTGTGTCGGGCAGGATGTTTTTCTAGCCCGAGTCTATCTTGAATATTTTCAAATCAACCATCCGACAACGCATTGAATACTTTTGTCATACCTGGTCAGGCGCTCCTTCTATTCATCTCAGGATACTTGACATGCTCTAGAAGAGAATCTGCAATATAATCGACCCCAACCTGCTCGACTCCAGTTACATTCTCACCGACGAGATGTAGCTTCCCTCTGTCTCTTCTACAAATTTTTTCAATGCTTCTACTTTGATGAACATAGCTCCTTGGTACCTTATCTACAATAATTTACTCGAGCAACGAAAATGGCAACTAGGTCCCAATATTTTACAATCAAAACAATCAAATGCAGCCGCCACTTCTACTTTCTTAGCTTCTTTTCTCGCACGTTTCGCGTGTAGAACTCCTTTCTGTATACTTACCAAGAGTTTAAATGGATTAAATCTTTCCCCAACACCTTCTGAATATTGTTCTTCTCCTTTGTTAACTCTACTCTCACGCAACTCTATTCACACCAGTATTCCCTTCCTTCTCTTGCCCATAATCTGGAACACCTGTAACTGGTTCCTCTTCAGTTATTCTTTCTCTTTGCTCTCCTCGTATGTAACCCTTCACTTTCCCCTTATGTATCCCCTTGATGAGTGTCAATCGAAACATTTTTCAAGAAAAATTATATCATCAATATTTATAGCGATCTTGAAATTTAATTCTGTGAAAATATTCTTCGCCTTGTTAACGATAAAAACTTGTCTTCTGATTTGATTTTTCTAATGTTTTTAATTCAGATGTTTGTTTTTTTATTCTCTATGGGAATTTATAATCTGCGAAAAAACCATTATATGTCTGCTTAGATTTTTATAATTTGCACAATTACAATTGTTCCTTCCTTTTGAGAATCGATTTCACAAAGCATCGATTTATGGGGAGAAACTGCTTGAGTGGAACATACATTCAACCAATATGAAATTTATGAGGTTTTGTCGCTAAAATATGCGTGTCATGGTGGGTCTTAGCAGTAAAGATTAGAACTAAGGAATGTAATTTGTCTGAGAAATCATTCCACAGAAATAGCAAGAAAGCAGCTCGAGGTCTACGATGTTTCATATGTAAGGAAGAGGTTGTAGGATGGGAAATAGTTCATCACCCACAAGTACACGAAGCGAAGACGCTTTTGGAAGACGGAAAACTGAATACTGGGAAGCTCTTGAGCATATGCTGCAGCAATACTCCATTTTTTGCCAGATCTGTCTAATCTAAAGGTAGAGAAAAGCAAGAGAAAGCCGGTACTTTCTGGAGCGTTAGAGGGAACCGACCATTTATCAATCATATTTAATTATAGATCATTTATATGATTTCCATTTAAAATTTGGATTCAGTCTAATCACAATAAGTGCTCAAGTCACGTATCCTTCTTAACAGAATACCTCAGCAACGATTGAAATGTTAGAATTTGTGTAATGCTTTTTGCACCTCGCTAGTCTGATTTTTGATGCATTGTATGTAACCAGCTAGATCTCTCCGCTCCTACTCACGATATTTTTTTAAAGCAAAGTTAGGATAGAAATCGCTGTCCAGGTTCTGGTTACCTTGAGTTTTAGATGTACATCCATATTCCCGTTCATCAGCTTATACGTATATTCACATTGTTCAGAGTATAGAATGAGGTAGATAATTTATGTAAAGTGGAAATACGCTTTGGCTGAGAAGATAGTCTGAAGTTTAATTGCTTGTGCATCGTGGTTACTGGTGTTTCTAAATATTCTTCAGTAGATTTATTGTACATAATAATTACACTTATCATATAGGTATATGTGTATGAAAATGCATATTATCGGATGTATGATTGAATTATTTGTTCTTACAGCTCATCAACCTTATCAATAGTTTTAGATTTTAAGAATAATTTTTCAGATAATAAAATATATTAGAGATTTCATTTTAATTAACGCATTGCCGAGTGGAAACAATGGCTTTATATACGTCCCAACTTGGATATATTCAATTGTGAATAACGGAACCAACTAGAATTTGAAATAGAATCTCTGATTTTGAATTAATAGCCTTTATCTATTAAACCCATCGCATATCTAATTTTATAACACCTCAAGCGCTCTCACATCTAGAGGCTGAAGAAGCTCGACGTTGCTTAACTTCGTTGGTCGTACGAGAACAGGTGTGATATAGCTGTAAGCTGTTGGGGTATATGACTTTTATTTGTCTTAATTTCTTCTTCTCATATTATTGTTGCCTTCACATTTTATAATTAATTTCTTCTGTTAAATTCTGTATATATTATCGGATTAATTTATCCCCCTTCACCTTCTTCTTGTTTTAATTCTCCTGTTCCTGAATTATTATTCTTCCATTTTTCTTTACCTAATTCAAATTAATTTCCTTCTTTTAAGATTAATAAACGCTCGTCTGAACTACTTTTTCCTCTTGATTCAGGCTCAATTTTTGTTTCATATCGCATCCATCATGCAATCCTGTTATATTATGTCATCTTATTATTTTCTTTTATTTTCAGCCATTCATATCAATCTCTTTTCGGCTCTCTTTGTTTCTGTGATTTATTCTACTATTTTCTATTTTTTTCTGCTGTTCTGTTTTCGTGCTCAAATCGGATATCCACATAATAAACAGCCTGTTGAAATATATTTCATTGTTATACTTTCAGAACGAAACGGCTATTAATTGTTGCACAGAGATCAAGATGATACAAACGCACGGGTTAAAGTCAAGAAAAGAAAATCCTTTGAGGATAAAACATCAAAGAAAATTTGTGAATTCCTGAAAATAAAACCAAGGCTTGATCCGCGAAAAGCCGCAACAAAAATTAATCATCAGAAAAAATATGAAAGAACAATAAACATTGAAAAGCTAGCGTGATCTCTTTTCTATGCTCTATAGGATATTGACTAAGTTCTATTTTACACAATACTATTGCTCTAGGGAATCAAGTGGGGTTTGACCACACTATACACTGATAATCATTAACTCGATAAACTGAGGAACCTTTATGGACCTCAATAGAATGAACTGTATGTAATTTAATCTATCACAAGACTACAATGCACACACACATACACACAAAATTGGTTTTACTTTAGGTACAATGGAAAAGCAGAAGTCTCTGGTGTAAGGTCAAGTTTAGTAGATTATCATTTAACTACTTTATTCATTTCATTAATAATGAAGAATGTATACATAAACTATAACTTTAGTTATTCTGTGTAATTAAAAAGAAAAACATAATTTTCCAAAATTATAGTAAAATGTCATTTTATTCAAAAAATCTCTGAATACAATATTTTTGGTAGGTACATCGGGTGGGACTAACATTCTCTGATGTTGAGTTAATTTAATTAATATCTTAAGTTTTCCAGTGTTTCTTGTTCTACTAATATCTACATATATAGTTTCATGACTTTGACTGAATTTAGTCTTCATGTTCATAGAGTTCGATCCAATTAAAATATGCCTTAGAAAATTGTCAACATTTTCATCTCATTTGTCGAGAATTATCATTTAATTCCTTGATTTTTTGATGTTGCTTGTCTAGACGAATGTGTTTTTGATTCAACAAGCATGTTTGTTCAACTTTAATGCTAAAGATAATACTGTATAGACATAATGCCCAGTTTTTCTCGTGCGTAGGATAATATTACTGCCGTTAATCATTGGTGTTTATGAACGAACTCTGAAAAAGCGGGATTGTTTTTAATTAAAAATCAATGTTATATTTTCTTATCATTTTTAACTACAGTAAAATCCTTGATTCATTTGTGAATCCTTAATTCTTTAATGTGAATTATTTTCATACAGTTATAAAAAATTAAAACTCTAATTCCTTCCGACATATATTTTATTTTATTTGTTGCTTCTATTTTGTCATGTTTCTTGCTTCTTTAAAAAGTATCTTTTTAAACCCGTGTAATTTTCAATGATGTATCTCAGAACACTTCCGAATAATGCAGATTAAAACACGTAAGTAGAAGGTTATCTTACGGCAAAAACATATATCAAAATATTTATATAAGTTTTTTTTTTAAAAGATACTTCAGGAACGTCGTGCCTCAACATACATCTTTGAACATGTGCCGGTTCTTTGCAAGCTGTTGCGTTTGTTTATATTGCAATAGGTGTGAAAACGAAATATTTGCAAAGATAGCATCGATTAGTGTAGTTTTTAATTCTTCTTGTTGTTGTTGTTGCTGTGTTTCTTCAGGATTTGAGGAAATCATAGCCATCCGACCTCCCATTTAAACGAGCAGTAGATAAATGGATTGCTACTCGGATTGGGGAATAGGGAAGCCGATTTTAAATTCAAGTGGAATTCATAACATTCACTTAGGTGCTAATACAATTTTGGAAAGTAATGAATTCATCTGTTATTTCGCACCAGCAAGACCAGCTTCTATAGACCCTCGGTGGAAAGAAAATTCTGAATTCAAACCAATCTGTCGGAATTTTTGCTTTGTCATGATATTTTGCCCAAAACACTCCACTGCGGCCCTAATAGATGTGGGCCCCCTACAACTCTAATGAGTTACGAGACTTGTGATTATTACCGTTGTTTTTAGCAGTATTTCTCTCTTTGCTAAGTTTCTGGCCTGAGCTACTAAATCTTTTCACACAAGCGATCTTCTCTTTTCTCAATTACACTCGATATACTTCGTGATGCACAAGTTATCCAAGCCCTCTTTCATCATTTTTTATCAGAAAATTTCAGCGTTTTTTTTTTTTTGTTTTTTTGCAACTAGTTACTATATGACTTCCTCGGTGCGTGCTTGCTCGCTTTGCACGTAAAATTCTCAGTATCTTTCTATAGATCCGTATTTATGCTGTCACAAGTTTTCTCTTTATATGCGGCAAATTTGTGCATTACAACGGGATTAATATTATATGTCATTTAGCACTATTTTCCACTTTCTAATGAAAGTCTCCTGTTATTTAGCAATTAATTTTTAGCTTTCGGAATCCATTTTTTGACCATATAATATGCGTTCTGATTTTGGTTTTATATTTTATTTTGTTTGTTGAAAACAGAAGTGACACTATTTAATCTTCTGTAAATCTGTATTTTTTTTATATTTGATATTGAAATATAAAATTCATAGCTTGCATCTTGGTCTGTTCCTTTTGTGGACGACCATATTTTCTGTCCACTTAAAATTGATTTCTAGTCCTTTTATTTCCCTTGTCTATCTGATTTGTGTTTGGAGATTTCTTTTCATGTCTGCTACACACAAAGTGTCATATGCGTCTATTGTACTGTTAAGTTTACGTTTAAACACAATTAATTCTGGGAAATAATATAGCCTCGCTATAGAATAAGAATAATTCACATCTTTGGTTTAACACTCTTTCTTGTCTTGTGTACATACTCATTCGTTCTACAGAAGGATACTGAACATTCCATGTACGCAGCTAATAAGAAATGAGAAAGACACAAAGGAAATGAAAATTTATACACAGAATTAGGAAAGAAAAACTGGGATTTAATAAACACATTAATTTTCCAAGCTGTACTTGGAAAATTGATGTTTACATGTCACACTGAGGGAAAGAGATACATGAAAGACGAGGAACCACCTATCTGACGGGTTTGTATGATTGATGGCGGAAAGGATGCATGAGTGAGAGGCATTGTGGAATGGAGACAGGGAGTCAGATCAAAGGGAAAAATACTGCAAAGAGCCACAACGGATATGAAGCTGTGGATAGCCATGATCGCCTATATGCTGATCGGACGTGGTCCATAGAAGAAGAAGAAAACTCTATTCATTCTTTCCGTGCATTCTTTCTAAGTAGATCTCCTTCCATGAACAGTTCAAATAGATCCTTTTGTCGTTCACTGTCAAATGAGTTGGAATTATCTATCGGCATCTGGTTTGCCATAAGTAAATTATATTACGCATATGCGTTTCCGAGGATCGTGTCAGTCAGTCTATCAGGAATGTGAATAACACAAAACAGACGCATGATTCTCGTTTTTGAAGTTCTCCCGAGGAAAAGTTAATGCCATGTAATGACAAGGCCATAATAAATATATTGCCACACAAGTCCACGGTTGTTTTTGTGCTTTTATTGTTTTGCTCTATGAGGTCGAAAAGTGGCATAAAGATTCCACACTATCATATGCAGATATCATTTGCTGCTTTAAGAAACAAAGCTTAGATAATAAATGAAAGTCAATTTGGTAATTATGCGCATAATGGACACACGTGTGTGTGAGTGTAATTTGTTTACTCTATCTTATTCGATATATTGAAGATATAAAGACCGCAATGTCGCCATTTTATATATTTTTTTTTATTTTTGCATGCACATTTTTTTATATTTTGTCGACATCATATTATAATATGGTCAGTTGGGCATCTTTTGAAAACGGCATGGTGTGCTGCATGATATTCGCACTTGAAGCTCTAATATTAACATTTAAGGTGGTTTTCATTTCAATTTGAGGACAGTGTAGCGGGTTCTGAAAGAGTTGGATGATATATCTAGGCAACATCATGGTTTTTGCGGGGATGACTAGTAATAGCGAAATTATCGTTCCAATTCTTTTTCTACAGGACCTCAGACACAACGTGGAGGCCTACAACAATTGTCTTGAGGAAGTAGTGTTGCCGTGGGACAAGCGGGTCTTAGCCGAAAATATCTATTTCTGTCAACGGGATTCTGCACCATGCCACAAAACAGGAGAACCCACTCGTTTCATTTAGATAATTTCTGCGAAAATATCGCAAGTTAAATCTGGCAGCATACCCACAAAACTGCAAACGGCTTGATTAATATTTGTGAGCGGAGTTGAACGAGAGACAAACGAAACACTTTTCAACACCAAAGATGACCTAACAATAATGATTTTGACAGTATTCACAAAATTAAACAAGGAGACCGTCCGGAAGAGAAGTAAGATATGCCAAAATCGGCTGAATACCATGATTGAAGCTTGAACCCCATGACGATTATGCTGGAAATTATTCATTAGTTTTTAAAGGTATTTTTGTGAAATTTAATTAATATAGAAGTTAAAGAATTATTTTTGTGTAATTCAGACAACATTTCATCTATCGAATCCTATATATATATATATATATATATATCATGTGTGTGAACTGACGTGATGCGTGAAACAACAACTCATTTATTATTGACCAGCACAGGGAAAGTTTTTAACATACTCACCAGGGCATGCTGCATCAGCACGACATATAAGGAGACATTTAATATAAGTTACCTTTTAAACAACTATATAAATAACACTCCAACAATACTGTCACACGCACAAAAATAACTGCTACCATGAAGCTGAGATTTGGAATCGGTTTTGAAAATTATACATATCTTTTGTATTGATTTACTTTTGTTTTTTGTCGTATGTTACTCTGCCCCAGAATTTATTCTTAACAGTCATGCATTTATATAAATTGCTATAATTATGTATCAATCTTTACAGTTGATTCTCCAAAACAAGAGTTACTTATGTCAACCTTATATATACAGGATCTCTCAAAAATACTCTTACACACTTTTAGGCGCGTTACCCATGCCAAAACAAGGAGAAAAATCCATATAAACATATGTCCGTATATCCTTAGTTTTTAAATTATGTTTAAAGAAGTTTTTTGTATACGGACCTACCTTTCTGTTTAGACTAGGTTATATTTGTGGTTTGTATATATTTGTAACTACTCTTTTTTCAGTGTTTAACGTGGGTAGTAGTAAAGTGACTGAGAAGTGTTCCGTTTAACAATGGCAGGATATACATATCTTGATCAGGCAGATATTGAATTTACATACGGACTGGGAAATGATAATAGACGCAAGGCAGCACGGCTGTAACAGACTGCGTTTTCGAACCGAAATATTTATACTGTTTATCGTCGTGTTGCGAAAACAGATTCCGTGGAATCACAACTATGGATAGATAAAGTTGAAAATCGGCTAGTACGCCTGCATATGAAGAACACATTCTACAAGCTGTCTGAGATGATCCAAGTATAATCAAACATAAATTAACCCTTGCATGTCTTTTATCTCACAGAACCGCATAGAGAGTACCTCAAGAACAGCTTCTGTATCCGGATCCAGAGTCTTTCGCCCTCGTATCAACCACCACGGCAGAACAATTGCCGATGGTTTATTGCACAAAATTCCCTGCTAATAGAAAGGCGCATGTGGTTTCGCATGATTAGGCTCAAGTATATTTTAGTCACATTGTTCGCGACGTACTGGCTGACATCTACAATGAAAGACGAAGAGGTAGACGAGTGGACTGATTCCATAGCATACACATTCCACCAAAGTCAATCCTTTCGATTTTTATCTGTGGGGCCACCTAAAACAATTGGTTTATGCAGCATATATAAATAATGCAAAAACGCGTCATCTATGTTTAACTGTGACATACAAAACAATTTGGCAACGTGTGGAAGTATAAAAGTATCCAGCAGTCAATGATTTGTGTGTATGTAGAAGAAAGCGGGGGACATTCTAAATATTTGTTATGTGTTATGTCTTCAGGTACACGAATGGCGTTTTAGACATATATTTATACAGAAAATTTACCCTGTTCTCGGGTTAGGATGCCACTGCCAATGATTGAAAAGTATTTTGAAATGGATCTCGTGTTGTACATTTGATAGTATCTACCGTAAATTTCAAACTTAATAGCTAAAACAAACGATTTGCAGGCATATGTTTATATGGATTTTGTCTTTATTTTGGTGTGATGAACCCGCATGTAAAGGTTATAAAAGCATTTTCATATACCTTGTACATGTATTACATTTGTATGGGATGTGAGTTTTGCCATATCCTTATGTTTAAACATATATATGATATGGAATATGTAATAGGTGTTTCAGGTTTATTGTTTATGTTTACTGTCGGTTTGTATGTCTCCCTTTCAGTCAATCTATCTTCCAACAAACATGCACACTCTCCCTCACACACACGTACACACACACACACAGACACACACACACACATATATATATATGTATATTCATTTGTTTCTCAAATACACAATATATATATATATATATATAGAGAGAGAGAGAGAGACAGAGAGAAAGAGAGAGAGAAAGAGAGAGAGACTGAACATACAGATTTCATTTAAATACAGATTTCATTTTGGCTGTCGTGAAAAACACGAAGGATACGTCAGACCCAAAAAATCAGTCAGTTTAATTTAATTCAGAACATTTGAAAAACGTATGGTTAGCCCAGGGAAGAAATATTGAGGTTAGGGTAGAGAAATATAAAACTGAGCACTGAAGTCGTGATCTTACCGGAAATACACTAACCCACACATTCTGGATTTATAACCTTTTAATTATATCTTGAATTTTCCTTTCTATATATCATATTGCTATGGATAGTATACTTTGAGATCTTATCAATTTAATATTTTGTATTGATTAGATAATGATTTTGGATTATTCACTCGGTTTTAAGGATTCGCCATTATTTCATTCATATATATATATATATATATATATATATATATATATATATACTTTAGAATATATACAAACTACAAACTACTAAAAATTGTACATTTTTCTTCTTTTGGTGTCGAAACAAAAATTGCCATCCTTTATATCAGATTATATGTCAAGTTAATCTAAGATTCATAAACAGTCATAGAGGTAAAGAATTATATTTTTAATCATAAATGCACATTCTTGAACATGTGCGGAGCATTGAAATTTTTGTGTGTGTTGATACTCGTCCGCAAATGGCAGACCTCCACGGTTGGAATTTGTCGTCAGTACGTTGATTGGAGCAATGCGCTCGAGGCGCGATCATTTTCTAAAAGACTGCTTCTCCATAGATAGATACAAACGTGCATCACTCCAACGATCATCAATCAATTAATTCAAAGAATATAGCGCATAATTGGGACTTATTATCTCGCCAACACTTGGCGCTGATTGGAGAAAACACTTTTGATCAAAGGAGTCACACCAACTGCTGAAGGCTATATTTCATGCCTGGACTTGTTACGGACATCCCGGCCAACTGATCAACTACGCTGTCCGTTCTTCACTGAAAGAAAATAGCGAAGTGTCGACTATATCAATAGCACAGTTTATGATGCAAATCTCGTAGGACATTCGTGTGCCTGATTGATACATTGTTATATGTAATGCAAGCATTACTGTTACACGATAGATGATTATTTATCAATAGCTGAAATGATATGATCTTTGAATATCTACCCTAGATAATTTTGGATTACGAAAATCTATAATATGTATCTGGAATTGAAATTTCCGGAGGTATTCTTATTATAAAAAGAAAAAAAATGGGTAATTTTTGGATGATGATCATGTAGTTAACACATATTGAGGTTAGGGTAGAGAAATATAAAGCTTAGCATTGAAGTAGCGATCTTACCAGAAATACTTCAGCTTATATAATAAATTTTACAAAAATCAATAGCTCTTGCTTCGGTGGTAGGCACAATACTTGCGTATATAAAAAAAGCAGTAGTGGTGCTTGTTTAAGTCGACCTAAGTATGCGATTTCAAACTTGCCTCTTTATAAATGCCTGTGTAATGTGTGATTTTACATGAAATATTTCGTGTTTTTATTAGCTCTACTTTGAGGCGGGGATATTGCATTTGCTCGCGTTTGTTTGTCTGTCTATTTGATTGTCTGTCTATTTCTCTGTCTATTTGTCTGTCAATTTGTTTATCTTTCTATTTGTCTGTCTATTTGTTCGTTATCAAGACATCTAAAGACCCGCTGAATAAATTAATGGAGAACCTTTCAGGGAGGATTAAACTCGTGACCGGCACAAACTGATTTGATTTTCATTTCGATCCGGTACGGGATAATGTTTCAGGGTTATATTTCCTGTTTTTAACTAAATTTTTTAAACATTTAAATCCAAATACTAAATTACCTCCCCTAGATTGCTTTAGGTTCTTACATTTTCTGTATTCTCTTTGTTTTAAGTAATAGTTAATAATCATCTCTTATTAGTCACTGAGATAATTTTGGTATTGCCTGGGCGGAGGTTTATGATCTTTAAATGCTCTAGTTAAATATTAATATCGTATAATTTTTTATAATAATAATAAATACAAAATATATTATGCATTGGCGTATTCATACACCCATGAAGACACTGATTTTCCATTTTGTGAGTGAGTGAATGGGAAACATATTGAGTGCGAGAAAGAAATAAAGAAATATACATTTGTGATTGACTATATAGATGACTATTTAAATTTTTCTATGTGCCATGTCATTTTAAAACGAACTCGATTGTGGCTTTACACATCTCCCTATGGATGGTGACTTCCAGCACCCTTTCTCTTTGTATCCCACGCAAACACCTCTCTGCCATCAACTTGTTCAGGCCCTACACGCTTTCTTCCTTTGTCTCTCTTTCCTTCTATCTGACTTGTGAGTATCAGCATCTCCCAGCCGCCCTTCCCCATTGCATGTACCAAGAACTTTAGCTATCTGTTGGGACGCCCGCGCCTATTCGGCTATAATGGACTATTCCATTGCTATGTAAAGTAATGGTGGCATCTACGTAGGAGAGTGTGTCGAGCAGCCGATCGACAAGTCAGTCGTAGACTTCCGGTGACGACCCGGAAGTACCCATTGCTCATACTACGTCTTACGACGGTTAAGACGATTAACCTTTATTCTTGTATTGGATACTAATAACCTTTGTAAATACTATTTTCACGGAATACAACAATTAACCTATTCCTGTTGTTGAGTTATTTATTCTTACTCACGACATAACACTATCTTTTCCTGATGTTGAGTATTAATTTTATTTTTGTTTCAATCCTTTCCAAAACTTCATCATTGCTCAAATGCTCGATCCATCATATCCCTCATTCTTCTGTAGAACCACATTTCAGTGACTTTAAGTTTTTCCTTTATCTTCAATGGAATTGTTCAACATTCACTGTCATACTGAAGAAAAGACATCATATAGCAATCCAGTACTCTGTTCTTTGGTTCTATCGAAATTTTCCTCTCTCTTAATACTCAGCTTCTGGAATGCGTTCTTCGCCATGATAATTTGCCTTCGACTCTCAGTGTCGCACTTTCTGTTTTCTGTTAGAAGACTCCCCAGGTATTTAAATTGTGGCACTTGTTTGATTTAAGTATCCCCCAACTGTAGGTGTAGTTTAGTTTATTTGCACTCCTTTTTCCCCATTATTCAGCTACCTTTTGTAGGCGGGCTTGTAGTTTCCTGTCCGTGTCTGCTATCAAAACTGCGTATCTTCTATTTTCAAATTGTGGACACCGATGTCTAATCCTGTCATGAATTCTTAGGTCATTAAAATAATCTTGCTGTACAAGTTGAATATATCTGGTAAAAAAAACATATTCTTGTCTTACACTCCTTTCTATCTTTGTATATCTGCAGAATTTCTTTCCTGCCCGTATGCAGTTCTGGTGTCAGTTGAGGTTTTGATTAATGTCTTTCCCAAATATATCGAGGTTGCTGTGCATGTCTATCAATTCTTTGTGTTCTTATCGAACGCCTTTGTGTAGTCTATAAAATACAGGTACATATATTTTTTTAAAATTTATATTGCCCTTCTTGATAGCATCCTAAACATAAATTATCGTGTTCCTTTTCATGATGTCCTTGAAGTAATCGCACTATACTTCTCCTTCTCTGGACTGATTTTTCCAGTTACTTCAGTTTGACCATTACAGCTCTACATTGGATTTATTATTTCCGGTCCGACAGCATCTTTGTGCATTGCCGGTTGCTCTTTCTTGTCGTTGACTAGATATTTTATATATTCTCTTCATTGATGGAGTATTTACTCTTTTTCCAATATGATTCCATCTATTGATTTTATACATGTTCTTGATCAGTATGTTACTTGTCATGCTAGTTTCCTTACCTCTTTACCTTATGACATAGGCAAAGAGGTAATATGATGTATCGTTGTGTATATGCCGGGTGTATAATTTGAAATATAGATAGACAGACATTGGATTTATATTGTGCCTCAAACTAATACGCGCGAAATACCCGTATTTTGTTTAGGTAATAGTTTTTTTTTATCTCTAGAAGAGCTAGATTCAGTGTGTTCATGTCCTACTGGTAACTATATATATATATATATATATATATATATATATATGCATGTATGTTGTAATATACTTATTAAAATAAAAAGATTACTCAAATATTGTTCTAGTAAATATCGAATACTGTGAAAATTAAATGCTACGAACCCTTGAATGTCCATTATTTCTTACTACTACTACTACTATTACTAGTAATACATACATACATACATACATATATATATATATATATATATATATATATATATATATATATGCGAATGCCAAAAGATAAAGAATAAATTTGCTTTTGGGATTTTTAGGTTTGTCAGCTAAACTCGACAGTGAGACAGTTTACTCTGAAAATATCCTACTTTTTAATTATATTTTATGCGCAAGTGTATTGTATCAAATATCTGAAAACATAAATTTTTCTTTCCTGTGTGTTTAGTGAAATAGAAAAGCATTTTATTTTGTTGAGAATATCATAAATATTTTTAATAATGGCTCTGGAAAACATAAGCCTTAATTGTAAAAAATAACTACACTAATGCTTAATCAAAAGTTATAGAGAACAATCAATACTAAAGGAGACTCATCCGTCCGTCAAAATATCATATATATCTTTACTATAATAAGAATCGTGTCTGTCCTTCATACGAATCAACTAATAATAAAATATGCAGCATTTCCTTTTATAATAAGATATACAGTATTTCTTTTAGTAATAATTTTATTTAATTTACTCTAATACTTACACATAAAAATTTAAAAGTAAAATCTTAGAAGTTGAATTAATAGGTAGAATATATTTAGGCTCAGAGGTCATACATACTGTGTCTATGGGTAAAGGAAAATAACTTGTAAACTGTAATTAGCCACATTATATAATACAATACTATCAAAGTTATGTCATTGTGAGCTTTTATATGCATTCTCATACAGTAAATTTTTTTCTTCTTGAAATTAAATTTAAACCATAGTATATGCTCGCGTGGAGTCGCTCGTTTGTGCTGTTTCTTCAATTAAACGTTTTTAGTCTAAAACATTTTAATAGCAGCAATTTTGATTTTTAAGTACGTGTTAATAGTGAATACCTTCGCACAATATACTCTGATTCGTCGAAATGAATATGTCCTTCTTTTGGGTGTCACCGGAAGTCTGTCCGCAGAAAAATAACGTTAGAAGAGAAAATGATTAGGTTAAGATGATCCAGCGCTACATTCTTATACATTAAGACTTTCCATTTAGTCAGCTCATTAAATCGCTTTTATCAGCAAACGTCTATACTCATAAAAGAGTTCAGGTCATATTTATCATTTATTTTCTAGCCCTGTATCATAGATCGTCTCGCCAAAATTTTGAAAAAACAAATCAGGTTAAAAGTGGAATGTTGTCAATAATATTTAGGATGTAACATCTATGAAGGCATGAGGCGTCCATTTCTTTACGCTAAACACATTATATCGAACTGTGTTTTATATGCAAAATTGAGCACGATCTTTCATGATCTTATACCAACGTCTACATGATAAAGCTATTGGTGTATGATTGCCTCAGCTAATTATTATTATTTTCATCATTATTGTTATTAGTAGTAGTAGCAGTATTGTATGACTTTTGCCCATTCAAGACATGAATGATCTGCAACCTCCAATTTTTTTAGCTCCTTGTTCCAGTGTTCTTGAAGAAACCGCACTGTTCTTGTACTATCTCTGGCCTGATTCTGCTTCGAACCATATTCATCAGGATTCGGATGATAAATTTTGTTATGTGGCTCATTAAACTGACTTTAAAAAGTTTACATACTTTCGCATTTGTTCGCACCTGGCTTCTTAGAGAGTGCTATCAAATTCATCTGTTAGCGAAACGTCCAGCATTCACAGGCATATATGTGGACTGATATCATATACAGCTCAGTATGCTTTTCTTTGTTCAAATAAAACTTTACTGTTTCTTTATATTTAGTTGTTAGAATGCATCATTTAATAATCAAATGACCCCTCAGATTTATCTTTCTCATATTTTGTCATTAGGAAAAAGAAAGAAACACTTCCAAATATTTAAATGTATATACTTCTGTAGCTTTGATTACGTAATAGTATTTACTCTAACAGGGTTATTATTAGTATCAATAGTACTGTAAAAGTACTAGTACTGAAAAAGTAATTACCGTAAAAATGTTCCATTGACGTTCGTCTGTCACAACTATTAATACTACGACTAGTACTACTAGTATAAAATGAATTACCGAAAAAAAGTTTCTATTAACTTTCTATTAATATTACTACCTCTACTACTAATGGTAATGCAATATTACTACTACAACTAATAATAATAATATTACTACTACTACTATTAATGGTACTACAAAAAGAATTACTATAAAATAGTTTTAGTCCTAGCTAATACTACTACTTCATCTACTATTACTTCTACTTCTACTGCTATAACTAATAGTGATACTACTGCAGTACTCTAAAAGTATTGTAAAATGGTTCATTTGACCTTCGTTTATTCTACTAATTAATACAAATATTTGTACTAATTCTAAAAGTAAATTACCGAAAAAAGTACTAGTGATCTTCGTCAATCACAGTTGTTACTACTATTACTAATACAATACTCCTACTGCTATTAAAGCTTTATTGACCTTGGTCGCTATCAGCTATATCAACCAATCATTCATTAACTTTAAAACTATAAAAACAGCTATGAATAAAAAAAACTCGAAGTTGATTTTAATTCATCTGCAGTGTTAGCATGATTTTTATAACACGACATGATTTTGTTTTCGAATGCAAAGTTTATTCAAATAGGTTATTTTCACTGTTAATTTTTCTTGCTTTGTAGTCGGCTATATTCTAACGATCATTTTTATGCCGAATATTATATTTGCGAAATTTATAAAACTGTTAACGTACTGAAAAGTTTCTTTACAAATGGCATGCTTAAATACAATATCATTTTCCCCGAATAAGCCATTCTTTATTTTAATGGGAGTCTGCGC
Organism: Ascarosepion bandense; assembly: GCA_037127315.1. NCBI lineage: Eukaryota > Metazoa > Mollusca > Cephalopoda > Sepiida > Sepiidae > Ascarosepion > Ascarosepion bandense. The sequence goes on from JBBBDQ010029090.1 coordinate 2,402,705, forward strand.
ATTATATAGACCGTCAAATACAGTAGGTTTTTATAATAAAACTAATTTACGTTTTGCTGATTTTAAGCAATATTTTATTCGTGTTCTATAAATCTGTCATTAGTTTCTGATCAACGTGAAGTTCTCAAACAAAATCACTTAAAATTCTTAATATTAATTAGCTGCTTACAAAAACAATTTAGAAGAATTCTATGTCACACATTATGTCGTCTCTAATTTCCGTACTTATAGATTTTTCACGTCTCATATACCCAGCTCGCATATTGAGTGCATATTGAATGACTCTCCATTTCAGTTTCCGCAGTTATATCATGGTTCATACGTTGCGCTGTTGAAAACATTTCCACTTGCCTTTATCAATTATTACATTATTATATCCTCTTTTATTTTCTAAATATTGTTATAGTTTTAGATGAAAGACACTTTAGCAGCACAGTAAATAAATGTTCCATTTCGCGTTGTTTCTGGCTTGAAATCTTCAAATTCCATCGCTACATCATTGACTGCATCGAGGAAATGCAATTCCAGTTTCTATAAAAAATATATATAAATATCTTCATTATATGTAAGATAGTATTTGTATTATCATATTTAGGGTAAAGCAGGGGAAACTCGACGCCGTGTAATAGTTAGGAAATAAACCTTGCCAGAAAAAAAACTGTAAGACTGGTTAGTGAGTTAGATCCTCCCTAAGGGCTCCATATATTTGACATTGTGCCATATCTAAAATATGTTAAAAAATTACAATATTTAGGAGAAAGCTAGCGGGAGATACTCAGAGGAACGCATTTTGAGCCATTGCTTGCATTTCATCACTACGTTCTGGATTGCAACAGTAAGTAATGTGGGCATGGGATGCGTGCTGACCATTCGTATTCTTGCATATCTCTCAATATCTCTCAACATATTAGTTTCATATATAGAAAAAACATAAGGAAAATATCAATATCTGTATTCCAGACCCCGATTTCTTCTGAGTATTAGTTTGACATTAATGATCTGCTTAAGCATTCCGTAACATTAATCACCAGATTCCTGGTATATCAACAATTCACACCAAAAAGAGGAGTCAATAATATAATCCTTTTAGACTTGTTCTCCTTTGCATCGTAAATTATCTTAACAGGGTTCATATTTTTTATAATTATTTTACCATATTTAAGGAAATGAAGCCACTAAGATGCAAAGGGTTACTGAGTACTAGAGAATGTTAGAAAATATGATGGCATAAAGAGAAGAATAAAGTAGGAAGCAAATAGTTACTGACGTTGCATTTATATGCTGAGAGATAAAATTGGATTGGAAAGCTAGATGCTGAAAGAATGTTCTATAAGGGATGAGTGCGAGAAGAAGAAATAGTTAGCATAGAACTTACGGTATTATTTTACTATTTCATCTGTAAAATGATGAGACCTTGCAACTAATCAATCGTCCACTTACATTCATAAAGTCTAGATACTAAAATTGAAACTTCATCAGAACAATGACCATAAATATAAAGAAAAGGCGCAAATAAAGTTATGTTAGCGCTATCGGAATATAACTGGAGCTGATATGTCAGATCAGGACCAACACCATTACAGACTTTTCATTTATTTTATCAGTAATCTCGAAATATATAGCAGAAGATCTGGACGAGATGTGACAACAATATCCAATTCATGGATGAATGGTAAACTCATAAATGTGTTAGATTTTCACGAGAAAACAGTCTACAAACAGCGAACCAACTTGCTTAGCCGCAAACCATAGCAATTGATTCAATATAAATATACATGTCAGCAGGAAACTTTAGCCCGAGAAGCCGCAAAATCTTATTCCCATGCTGTGCAGCATTAGTCATGAACACAGGAGGCAAAAAGTTACCTCAAACGACTAGTAATGTCTATTGTGTTCCTTTAACAGTTACTGAGTGGCCGGTAACGTTTATGTTGCAAATTTTACCTAGAGCTTATTGAGTACGAACAATTGCAATACGAATATGGATGTTAGTAAGTATTTCATGTGTTTCTTAAAGTTTTGTCTACTTTTTATTGATTCCTTACATAGTTGTGGTTTTTTAATATCATTATTATATTTATTTGTGCTTATACGTAAATTCGTAGTTTGTTAATTTGTTTATTATTTATCATTTTGTTTTTTGGGTATTTACATTTAGTTTTATATTTACTTTTTTTCCCAGGGTTTGGTTGTCTTATTTGTTTACTTTAAGGTATTGGCTTACTTTAAATTGAATTATATTACCTGAGTTGCATATAGTACATATGAATGAATTTTTTATGGTAGGATTTTACAAGGTATTTCGTTTCAGTTTCTGATTTTTATATAACGGATTAAAAATTTATCTCAGTGAGTGCATTTTGAGTCTGATCGTTTATTTAATAATTAGTAAAGGAGATTGCAATTATTTTTTGTTGTAGGCTAATGCTCTTTTACATATATTCCATGATATTTTTGTTGTATTGTTTGTATTTAATTTGGCATATATATATATATATATATATATATATATATATATATATATATATATATATATTGGAAATTATACATTAGAACATGTTCAAATTACAATCTACTTCGAAGATTACATTTTGTTTCGACATTGAAAGGACAATGTCTCATCAGGTAGTAAAAGCTATTTTTATTATATATATATATATATATATATATATATATATATATATATAATTTCATTTCCGAGCAAAGCAGTATCGTAATTGATGCGCAGGAGCTTGTGGAAAGAGTCAAAAACAGGTACAGAGGCTGTCAAAAAGGGATAAGAGAAAGGAGAGAATCGAGGTGATATAAGATGTCAATTGAGGTTGGATTTAAACTGTTAGAGATTCTGACTATGAGGGAAGTAAGCAAACCGAATGAGTTCTACGAACGAGAATGCGAGAAAAAAACTGTTACAGTAGAAGAAGCGATTACGTTTAACTATTTTATCGGTAAAATTTGGGACTTTGAAATCAATCTGGTAGCACGCGTAAATATATATGGTCGAAGCACCAGGGAAAGTAGCTCGTCAGAGCAGTTGTCATGAGGTCAGCTGTCGGTGAGAAAATGACTGAATGCGGGCTGCCAAGGGAGGAAAGATTATATTGCAGATCCTCCTTTCGGTTGTGTCAAGAATCTTTAGACGAATAGCAGGAGCACACGACTAGATATGACAACAGTAGAACCAGCTCTGTGCATATTTCTTAACGATGATGATTAAAGTTCTGTCAACTCTGCTTGATTTATATAATCAACCTTAGAAATTATATTAGAGACCAGTGAGTTTATATATATGTGTGTGTGTGTGTGTGTATATATATATATATATATATATATATATATATATATTACTAAGTTTTAGGTGGAAAATTATGTGTGTGTATTCTAGACGAATTGAATGAGCAGCAAAGTACGAATGTGAGGACTTCGATAGAGGAGGGATCAAGGGTTTGATATTGTTCAGCAATACAACATGTTTAGAATGTTTAGAAAAATGTCTGGGAAACATTGTCTTTACTATTTTCAATGCTTGTTTTGTGTACATAGTTTCTCTGTTTCCAGCATCTTTCCCTTTTACTCTATGTCTTATTTCTTCGTAACTGCAGAGTAAAAATGTAAAGCATTTAAATGTCCATATATATAGGTGCGTGTGTGTGCGTGTGTGCATGCGGGTAAATAAAAATTAGAATGAAAGCCTGAACTCATTTTTAGACGGTTATAAATCGAGATCTATTTCGACAGTGCAAGATTACTTATAATGTCGCTTTCAGACAGTTTCGCTTCGAATGAGACAATGTAAGTAAATTTGCACTGTCAATATAAATCTCGATTGATAACCGCTTAAATATGCGTTGAATGTTCCTCTCCGTAAAAATGTTCTGGATAATATCTATCGAGATCTCTATTTTTATCAAATTGATAATTTATATAAATTAGATAAAATCATTTACGGATCTAGCATTCTATCTTCATATATATATATTCTAAACATATACTGTTAAATATGAGACAATGAATGTCTATTATGTTTAAACATGAGCAATTCTAAACGTCGTATTTTGGCTTTAATTTCAGTCGAAAATAATGACAAAAATTCTCCAACATTTTGATAATTTTATATTAATTTGGTTCTAACAATGTAACGTTTAAATCCGGTCATAACACGTTACATTGCATTTGAATACATGGATCTGTTGTCATTTCGCGCTATCAAGCAGTGTGACGTCATAGACTCGCATTGCAAATTTGCGAACTGTGTTTGTTATTATTGGTAACTATTGCAGTTGCCTAGCGGAGTTTTATGTCAACACAAAATAAAAATGGTGGATGTTACTGTATTACCGTCTTAATAACCTCTCTGAAGATGGCACATGTGAGCCGAAAGCTTAGATCCAAATTAATAAAAAATTATCCAAATGTTGGAGAATTTTTGTCTTTATTTTCAACTGAAATTAAAGCCAAAATACGACGTTTAGAACGGTTCATGATTACACATAATAGACATTCATTGTATCTTATATTTAACAGTATATGTTTAGAAAATTATTTGCTGCCTCGATACACTATACACACATACACACACACACACACACACACACATATATATATATATATATATATATATATATATCCTGTATCGTTTTAATTCTCAACTATTTTCATCATAAAATTTCTTCTTTTTCTCCCCATTGCTCTCTTTTTCTCTCTCTTCAAAATGTATCTTCTCACCTGTTTTTATAATTTCGTTTCATTCCTGCCGATCTAGCCACAATCTCCGTCCTGTTGGCAAACTACACCTTCTCTTTGTCCATCTTTCTCCTTCTTTCCTTTCTAAGTGTTTCACATCATTTGACTCTCTGTACTGTTTACACCTTTGTTTTCTCCATACATCATTTCAAACACTGCAATTACAAAGTGTTGCCTGCACTGCTATAAGAAACAGTCACATTATCCATTAGACACGCCGCACACTAAACACTTATTCAGTTCAGTTCTCGTATATGCATGAAGATGATGATTTAGTTTGAAAGCTGAAAGATCTTGGGCGTTAGAGACAGAATTGGTGATGCGACACGGAATCGATCCAGGTTATTAGACATAATGAATCAGAAGCATATTGTCAAAGGTACTGCCGACCTATTTCTTTAGAAAGAATTTGCCTCTTTTCACGCTAATCTTTCCCTACTATACCATTATTGAAATGCGACCGATGAATAAGAAGTACATGACTTTGTCATTACTGGACAACAGCCAACTGCTGGCTGTTGACAAAACCATTTGTTTTTATTTTCAATTCGGCTTCTAAACTTTTCGAGATGAAGCGCGTTGGAAGTCTATTTTTCTTCTCTGCTTTCATACTGTTTAACAATCAATGATTGTTAATTGATGTCTGCTGCCAAATAAGTTTCTCCTGCATGTTATATACAAAATTAGAAGAAAAGTAGTAATTCTTTATGATTTAGAAATTTACTAAGGATTTATCTACGGTGATGTGTTCAGTTTTCATATAACTCTTTCTTGCCGATATAGCATACAGACTTTCTTTTGAATGTGGTCTGCGAAATTCTGTCTGTTGTATACTATGTGACCTTACTTAAAAACGTATTATAAGGAAGGATTATATTATATTATATCATATTATATTACAACTGCCTGGTATGGGGTAGGTTTAGGGTTAGTGCAGTATTAGGGAAAATAATTAGCTTCAATAAATAACTGAATACCTATATATATAAATATACTGTTACTGATGTAGGACGTATTCAAACATGATAGACAACATACTATACCAAAATCAAAATGGTAGCACACTTATTATAGTGGCACCAAATCTTAATTACTTTTATTTACTTTTTATTTGTTTGAATTTATTTCTACATTTTCATAATCAACACTTCAATCACGTTTTATTCTTTTAGTGGTTGGGCATTTTAATTAAGTTGAGTTAGTGAAATTTATCTGCTTTACACAATAATAAAGAGTCTAAAACTATAAAATCCATATTAGTCTCTAAAATAGCAAACATTCCCTGACTGTTTCAATTATATATTTTCATATTCGGTGCAGAAGAAAGATTTATATGTACCGATACTTGAACGCATCTAGAAAAAGAAGGAGCTATCAACTAATATTTTATTATGACTGAGTAAGAAAGAAATCAAGGGAAGAAACATAAAGAAAATAGCAATAAAACAGCCTGCTATTATGAAAAAAAATAATAGTAAAAGAATGATCAAATAAGCAATGAGAAAGGGAGAAGGTTTGCGAAATAATTGAAGGCTGCGGCCACGATTATGAACACATAAAAGTGATTGGGAACGAAAAGAAAAAGGAGATTAAAAGCGAAGTGGACTGAATAGAAAATCTGGAGGGAAAGAAATAAATTATTTCCGTGAATGGTAGCATATTATAGAAAAATAAGATAAAAAAAAAATTTTGAATATGCTTACTGATTATTTCTTTTTGTTGCAGTATGTATACACAATTATTTACACCTCTGTAAATGTACAAATCCTGAGATTCTCAATAGCTAAAGGCGATTCTCTAAAATCTCCTTGTGCTATGAACTAAGGTTTCGAACTTTTTTTATAAATAGATATTCACTGTCAGCTTTTAACCTTGCACTACATAACTACTGATAGGTAAGGGGTTTATACACATCAGCTTAATTTTTTACGACCAATGAACTGACTATAAGAAGATTTATCTTACCATTGATTTTTCATTTGATACATAGCATTTGCTGTTAATTTCTTTTTTAGGTGTTTTGCAATAGGTTTATTGTAGTTTATCTGTACTTATTCACCCACCTGAAATTCCTTTTGAAGTTTTTAACTTTCTACATTATTAAAGAACTTTTTTTTTATTACTGCCTTAATATTATTATTTGGTAGAAAATAATATATTAATATTGTTTCTTATTAATGTATCAAGGTTTCTTATTTCGTCTTCTTTTAATTCTTCTTCTTCTACTTGTTCTCATCATCACTATTATTATTATTATTATTATTATTATTATTATTATTATTATCGATATTCGATTTCGCTGTACTCACACTACCTATCAATCTACCGGAAGACCTAAGGCAGGTAGTGGTGTGTTGTTATGGTGATATTTTGTAATATTTTACTTTGATTGATAGAAGTTACACCCGGCCGTAGGTAAGGTACACAAAAGGCAAGGGTGAGTTTTAGATATACCCGGCAATAGATAAATGTCCAATAGGGACAATAGTGATTGGAATACATATGAGTCCGTATTTTCAGTAGATCTGTAGGCGAATGATAACAAGTTGTTTAATGTGTGAACACTTACTTTATAGTATGGGAGTCTAGCTTAGCCTAGTCAGGAATGTCAGAGGTAACTTGAGCTTACATAGTATCTTTGGCCTGTATATTTAATGTGTTTATCTGTGAGTGAGTTGCTACATGAGATATGATTCCTCATTAGTATTAATCATATGTAAGCCATTAGTGACCAGATCGAATCATTTAGGCCATACTTGTTATGTGGCCAGATGCATTTTATATTCAGAGACTATGTATCTATAATTTAATCCACCAATTATGTGTACTGTTAACTCTTTCCTAAATAAAAGTGTTTCAATATGGGTCTAGGCTAATATTTGTAAGTCTCTGTGCTTGTTACAATTATCACTAATAGAAAAGCAAGTATGTTACAACTTACCCTAGCCATGTTACAAATTGCCCCACAATGGGGTATCTTGTAACATTATATCTTGCATTTTTAAAACTTATTTGTAACAAATCAAGTATAGATACTACAGGAAACTATACCGCAGTTTATTGCCTGTTCATTTCCAATTATCGCATCATCAGCTTTTATTTGTTGACAGGCTATATGACTACAGATTCCAAAATGGAAAAAATGTTACAACTAGCCTCAGTCTCTCCTATGTTTTTGTACAATTGCCTCGATTCTGTGGAGGAAAGATGCAATTAAAATTTACACATGTGAACATTATGAAAAATGGGATGGAAAAAACTAACACATTACTTTGAACGTACAAGTAACTGATATGTACATCCGGCCGTGAGTAAGCTGGCTAATGTTCAAGGGTAGTGACCGATATATCCGGTCATAAATTAAAGTCAACTGGGGACAAAGCTGTTTGACAGACATATTCAGCCACAGATGACTTCACTAAAGTGACAACTCGAAAAAGCAAAAATGAGTAAGAGATTTGTGACTATTGTCAAGAAAATATGGCTGTACCCACAGAGTAATTCGCTCTTTTTCGACACCCGACGGCCTTCTGCATCACAAAAGCCTCACCGACGAAGAATAAAAATTTCCCTGGTACCTCGTGTGAACCACATTACTCAAGCTATGACACTAGCAACTAGTCCCCACCTTTTTACAATGAAAACAATGATGTGTAAACACACTATTTATTCTTCAACTCCTTTTATCGCACTTTCCACCTGCGGGACTCACTTCGGTAAAATTATTCCGTGATAGCTAGAATTTTTTAGCAATAAAATGCAACGTCAACTGTCATCTCTTAGCTCCTTGATTCCCATCGTTTTCCCGGCACCCCGTACGTACTTCTTTTACACTTTACTCTCACGCAGTTCTCTTCACATCAGTGTTCCCCTCCTATTTTTACCTATTCTCCGACACGTACTGTGATATGTTCTATTTATTTCACTCTTCTATAATGTAACACCCTGTACACGAGTGGCAGTACTGCCTTTCTGGGGTCAAGACGGTTATTAAGAAAAGATTATATTTTGATATATACCTGTTCGTCGTTGTTTTTTTTCAGATATATCAGCAGTAAATATTTTTCAGATATATCAGCATTTAATTATTTGTTTTCTTGATCCCCAGAACTGAATAGAGGAAACAAAATGAAGATAATTTTTGAAATTTTCTTAACTTTTTTCTGTCAGTCAGCCTGCAACTGGTAAGATTTAGCCAGTGTGATCTTATTTTTTGAATTTTTTATTTTTTAATTTCTTTCTTCCTTTTGGTTCTTATCTTTTCTGTCTAATTTTTGTTCCTGTTTTGTTACTAACCTAAGTTCTCTACTTGTCGCTCTTGTAATGCACTGCGACTATGTTTGTGTAAATTGTTTTTAATTATCACATTTAGGTTTGACTTATACTAAGTTGAAACTTACTTAACTTCAGTCACACATTTATTTATTTTTTTTTTTAATTGGAGTAGATAGTACCTTCTATCGCCCGGTCTCACACTCCACCCCCTTCTTTTGGACAGGAGTAGAGGTGATCGCCTTGTTTCTTGCTTAGGAAGGGGTTCCCGGTCTTTATGTCGGTCTTTTTCGGTCTTTATGTCGGTTCGGCTGGAAGCTTTTTGCAGTTGGTGAGTATGGTGGCAATGTCTCTTCATTCTGAGGGTACCGGGTTGGCAGTTTCCTGGTTGCTGCTTCCGACTGGTAGTTAGGAGCCCGAACTCTTGCGTAGCGTCTTGAGAGGCTGCTCTGATCAACAGTTGAATAATATCAGGGTTCCTGTAGTGCCATTTTGCGCATGGACGGGCGTCCCTGCATGAATTTCCGATGGGCAACCCCGAGGCCACATTATGCTGCAGGCGGCACCATTCACCATCCTTCACCTGCTGCAATTAACGACCATCTGACACTACTCTAGACCTCTCTCTATCCACAACTATAATCAGCATGAAATTAAACAAACAAAATAGCAAGCCTAAACCAGCTAGTCGTAAATCGCCCAAACCTATCTGCGTTACCTTCACAAATATACGAGGTATTCGCAGTAACTTTAATAGTGTAGAATCTTTCCTTCTAACTAACTCACCAGATATCTCAGCTATATGTGAGACTAGCCTTGACCCTTCTATCCCCTCTTCAGAGCTGTTCGTTTCGGGTTACCTTCCTCTCTTCAGGAAGGACTCCAATGTCCATATGCATGGGCTTGGTGTATATGTCAGCGAACATCTCCCCCTAGCCAGGGTCACATCTCTTGAATCCCTTGATCATTCCTTCATGTGCTTTCGCCTCTCACTTCTAAGCTCGGTTAGCTATCTCTTCTTCCTCTACCGCTCCTCCTCCTCCTCTGACTGTACGGTACTTGATTGCATCTCTACTAACATCGACAGGGCCATTTCTTCTCACCCATCTGCCCATATATTTGTGTTTGGCGATTCTAACGCCCACCACACCAAGTGGCTTGAAAACTCAGCCACCGACTTTGCTGAGATCCGCACCATGCACTTTTCAATAGCCCAAGCTCTAACGCAAGTGGTGGACTTCCCCACGCGTTTCTCTAAAAACCCTAACGGAAGGGACTCTTTACTCGACCTTTGCTTTACCTCCATCCCAGACTCCTGCAATACCAGGCAACTCTGCCCCCTCGGAAACTCTGACCACGCCGTAGTCTCCGTAAACATATCAATCTGCACTAACTCTACCCAAGAAAATCAGACCAGCAGATTATCATACTGCTACCAAAGAGCCGACTGGGACTCGTTCAGGGACTTCCTCTGCGACGTCCCCTGGAACAACGTCTTTGATCTTCCTGTCGAAGACTCTGCCTCCGAAGTCTCCTCTTGGTTTAAGGCTGGCATCGATTGGAAATTCCAACTAAAACCAAATTCGTCCCCCTGGTTCTCACCCGCTTGCTCGGCCGCCTTTGCCCACCGGAACCATTTCTTCCGGCTCTATCGAAGCTGCTCGTCGAACCAAAACAGGCGCCTTTTCACCTCAGCACGGAGCAAGTGTAAAAAAGCACTGAACGAAGCCAAGAGGGCGTTTGCTACCAGAATTAGGCAACGCATAGCATCCTCTAAGTTTGGTTCCAAAGATTACTGGCGTCTCTGCAAAAGCGTGCTCAGCAGGAACAAGACTTCAATACCCCCACTAATCAATGAATTTGAAGTTCTCACCTCCCCATCCGACAAGGCTGAATGCTTTGCCCGTAGATTCTCAACCAATTCGACACTGGACTCGTTAGGAATACCTACACCAGACTTCCCACCCAGAACTAAGGCTCAACTAAATAACGTCCATATTACACCCACGCTGGTCGCCAAGATAATTGCACAACTTGACCCAAACAAAGCGAGCGGCAGAGACGGAATCCCAGTCATAGTACTGAAGAAATGTGCCCCATAACTCTCCTCTGTCCTCTCTAAACACTATAACCTCTGCCTATCTGCTTCCTGCTTTCCTGCCTGTTGGAAGTCCTCCTGCGTAGTTCCTATATTTAAGAATTCTGGCGATCACTCAGACCCCGCCAATTACCGTCCTATTAGTCTCCTTCCAATCTTTGGCAAAGTTTTTGAAGCCATTATCAACGCCGAGGTGACTCAGCATCTCATGGCCAACGGGCTTCTCTCTGACAAACAGTACGGGTTTCGCTTCACCAGGTCTACTGCTGATATGCTAACGACCATTACCAAGTACATATACCGGGCACTCGACAAGAATGGTGAAGCCCGAAACGTTGCCTTGGATATCTCCAAAGCATTCGACAGGGTCTGGCATGCTGGCCTCTTGTGCAAACTGCGGAGCTATGGGATAACTGGACATCTGTTTGACCTCATCCAGTCATTCCTCTCTAACCGCACATTGGAGGTGGTATTAAATGGGCATGCCTCCCAAAACTACCATACGAACGCGGGCGTCCCTCAAGGTTCTATCCTAGGTTCCACGCTCTTTCTGATCTACATTAATGATCTTCCCGACGCCGTTACATCTCAAGTTGGCATGTATGCCGACGACACAACAATCTACTCTCGCATCGCTCAGAAACCAGGTCTGGACGACAAAGTGAACCTCGCTGCCGTACTTGAAAGGGACCTCCAATCCGTAGTGGCCTGGGGTAGGAAATGGCTGGTAAATTTCAATGCCTTTAAAACAAAGCTGTTATCAACTAACCACCATAGACAATCGCATCTAACTCCCATTAGCATTGGACAGGCTAGCCTCCCAGAGAGTAAAATACTACGCCTCCTTGGCCTTACACTTTCGGCGGACCTCAAATGGAATGACTATATTGAATCCATTGCCAAATCTGCTGCTATGAAAGTCGGCTCCCTGTGCAGGGCCCGGAAGTTTTTCCCACCTGAATCTATTCTGCACATATACAAATCTACCATCCGCCCGTGTATTGAATATTGCTGCCATATCTGGTCGGGTGCCCCTGCTGCTCTCCTTGGGCTTCTTGACAAAATACAAAGGAGGATCTGTAGCGTGGTTGATACTGACTTGGCAGACCGGCTGCAGCCGCTTTCACACCGGCGTGATGTGGCTTCCCTGTGCCTCTTCTACAAGTACTTTCATGGCTTCTGCTCCGATGAGCTTAGATCACTGGTGCCGCCTAAGCACGAATTTACACGAGATCCTAGATTAGCAACTAGATCCCAACCTTTTACAGTTAAACAAATAAGATGTAACCGTAAATTCTACTCCAACAGCTTCTTTTCTCGCGCTTCCCGCCTGTGGAACTCCCTTCCACAAGTCTGCTTTCCCGACAGTTACAATCTCCAGGTGTTTAAATATAGGGTCAATAGACACCTCCTATCACACTAACTCCCAACTATTCTCACAACACTCTCATCTACCCAACCGTCATTCTCTGTATCCTTACCCGCCTATCACCCACCCTCTGACATTTCCTATATTTAATCATCCTTTCTCCACTCTACGTATCCCCCTGCGCAGTAGTGGCAGTGACATGCCTTGCTCGGGGTGAAACGCTTTAAAAAAAAAAAAATCCCCCATAACGTCATTATTATTATTACTATTATTATTATTAGTACTAGTAGTAGTTATAGTAGTAGTTGTAGTAGTAGTAGTAGTAGCAGCAGCAGCAGTATTAGTATTATCATGGTAATAGTAGTAGTAGTAGTAGTAGTAGTAGTAGAAGTACTTTTTTTGCATGGTACTTCGTTTGAAAACAAAAATCTGGTATTGTAAAATTTCTCCATCAAGGCATATGATCTCAAGCAGTAAGAATATTCGCAGCGACAATTAAAGCAAATTTCTTTACCAACGCAATATTAGGATCATTATTATTTTCACTATGTAAGGCATTAAGTTCAACGTTAAATATCCCAACGCACCAATGATATCTGGGTTATTTTTGGGAAATTCAATTTAGTGGTAAATTTAAGTTTGTTACGAATGATAAAATGGGCCCAAATGTCGTTTTGTTAACACCACAGAAAAATGTGATGTTTATTGCGTCTAAATATGCAACACAGCAATTTGTTTTCACTTCACGTTAAAGCTCATGGGAATGGCACGAATTTAATAACTCTCCATAGACCACATAAGCAATTATACCATGGACCATCGCACAAAATATCTTATACTAGCATATGTCCATCCCGGATCCAACTTATACTACTAAATGCCGTGTATGATGACCACTGTGCAGCTTTTAAATTAAACAACATCATAATTTATAAATATTCATTTATACATAAAAAATTGATATCTTTCTAAAAGTTATAATCACTAGGTAACTTGTTATATAGTTAAATAGATAGATAAATAATGAAAATAGTCCGTATATTAAAAGAAGAAATACTAATAAATATATATATATATATATTTTTTTTTTTAATCATATCACACCAAGCAAGGCAAAAACGCCACTGATGCACAGGGGGCTACGTAAGAGTGAAAAGATTGGATAAGAGAAAAACCGGAAACCACAACCTAAACAAAAAACAAGGGATGACCCTCTTTACCTGTTCAATAGACGTGGGTGGAGTGTGAGCCGCGCGACAGTTTAGACTATCTACTCCAATTGAAAAAAAAGTGAGAAGATTGGAGCAAAGAAAAACCGGAAACCACAACCTGAACAGGAAACAAGGGATAAGCCTCTTCACCTGTTCAATAGACGTGGGTGGAGTGTGAACCGGGCAATAGTTTAGACTATCTACTCCAATTGAAAAAATAAGTGAAAAGATTGGAGAAGAGAAAAACTGAAACCACAACCTGAACAGGAAACAAGGGATAAGCCTCTTCACCTGTTCAATAGACGTGGGTGGAGTGAACCGGGCGATAGTTTAGACTATCTACTCCAATTGAAAAAATAAGTGAAAAGATTGGAGAAGAGAAAACCGGAAACCACAACCTGAACAGGAAACAAGGGATAAGCCTCTTCACCTGTTCAATAGACGTATATTTTTATGGAAAGTTTTCCATACAATCACAATAGATGTTTAAGTGAGAAGTTATTTAGGCAAGTGTCTTCTTCTGTCATTGTGTGTGTGATTGTGTGTGTGAGTTATCGCTAAGGATGGTGGCGCTGCTTCTCCATTCATCTTCCCACAGGGCTTCAGACTCAATACGAAGACCTACATCAGTTGCCATGTCAATGTAGTGCTAGACTAGGACAAGATGGTTGATACTGGAAGAACTTACATCTTGCAACATGACACTGCAAGATGTCACACAAGCAGGAGAATCTAGACATAGCTCCCAGACAATTCATAAGACCACATCACTTCTTACATCTAGCAAACTACCTTTACAGATTGAGATACATTACATTATTATGTGTGAGGCGCATTTGAGTGAGAGATCGAAAAAACTCCTTGTAAAACCAAAGATGATCTGAAGGCAATGATTATTGTGGTATTCACCAACTCAAGCAAGAAATCTCTCCAAATAAGATGAAGGAGATTCTACAGATGTATGGAGGCTGTGATTGAAGCCAATAGCAATTTTATCTAATAATTTTATTTTTCAAGATATTTTTCTGTAATTTTGGGAAATATATCTGTTAAAATAAGATGTCCGTGTTACTATCATCTTTGCGTAATTTTGACGACAATTTATTCATCTCAAGCTCAACTGGTGAATAATTTTGATAGAATAATGAGCGATTATAAACTCAAATTATAGAACGTTCAAGATGACGCCATTTGAAATGCCATGATATATTTCAAATATCAGGTGTACCTTTGGCTAAGTGGTTAGTGCGGGGGTCTTTGAGTGAAAATGAGCATATCCAGAAGGTCACGGATCCTATCCGTGGCTCGTCCCGAAAAAAAAGAAAAAGAAAAAAGGCCAGCAGAGGGACATCCGGAGTCATGAACAGGGTGTGGCCCAACCCCACTAGAGTGTCAGGAGATAAGGGCCGAAACACTTGCTTGACGGGAGCTTCTCTTCTGAGGACTCTCTGCTGCCACGCTCTCCACGAGTTTCTTTCTACCAAGATCCGGAATTATAACAACATTCTGGGATATCTGTTTTGAACTCCATATAAATTCAAGATACATTTTCTGGTGACTTCAAGATTGATTGGAAACTGCAGGATTGATTGTTTCAATGCAGTTTCAGATTAAATGCCTGGAAATATAAATGCTTAATATATATATATATATATATTAAATTATACTTTAGATCATGTCCAAACTACAATCTACTACAAAAGTGTACATATTGTTTCTACATTGAAAGAACAATGACTCATCAAGTAGTAAACGTTATTTACGTAGTTTGGACATGATCTAATGTATAATTTATAATAAATATTCATTGTTCTATTTCTATATTAAACACTGTTTTGAGTTAATGTTTTGAACATTGTAAATATTTACTTCGTTCCTTACTCCTTATTCATTTGTGTGTATATATATATATATATATATATATATATATATATATATAGAGTGAGAGAGAGAGAGAGATAAATAGATAGATAGAGAGAGAGAGAAATCAAAAGAAAAAGAGAGAGGTAATGATGCCAAGACCTTAAACGGAATGAATAATACGGAAATATAAAATAAGTAGCGATAGATCTGTGTAGAAAGCTCAGTGAGACTACATGAAAGCAAACGCAACACATCATTTCACGTGTTTATAAATTATAATTAATTACGACCAAGTAATATGCTCAGCTCCTCAGACCACAATTTTGTTTGATATAAATTTCCTCGCAACAGAAATAAATAAAAAAAATAAAAAATGGGGAATTCAAGTAATACGACCCAGAATAAAAATCTGATAAAAAATTACCTTCAAGGAAAATGTTATTAATTTGAAATTATTGAAATTTTCCAAATTTTTTACATGTTTCTTGTTTTGCTGGTGATAAGGAATGTAGAGATTTGCATAATCATTAACTTTCCAATCACTTCTAACTAATTCACTGGCCATTCTCAAGAATGTTATATTTCGAATGTTGTTGCTTACGGTATATCACGTTGAATGCACCGGTTCTCGTTCGATCACGGAAGTTAAGCAACGTTGAGCGTGGTCAGTACATAGTTGCCTGACCACTTGGGAATATCACGCACTGTAAGCGTTCAGTGACGGATGTGCGTTGTGGTAAAGTAGATGTCGACTTGGAAAGAGAAATCGGTGAGCCGAGTTCGAATTCCAGTTGAGTACCCTACTTCAGCACTGGTAACCTTGGGAAGTATTAATCCGTCACTTCCCTACAGTTATGGGTTTAATAACAGGATGGGGTCTGGAGGCAACCTATCTAGTGTTCGTGTCACAATAAAACACCCTTGGTAGCTCTTGCGAAGCATCAAGTATTCAGCTATTTGACAAGATTATGAATTTCGCTGCAAATTGCGCCAGGGTTCCAAATGCACAAGGAATACTGGAGAGGTGTAATGAGTTCTATCTCGGCCGCAGGACGACGACGATATTGTCATTTTATATAATTATTTTGACTGTAACGTAATTTATTTCATGTTTTTTGAAAAAAGCGTTCTTTAACATGAAATGTCCTTCTATTTTAAAAAAAAACTTTGAAAACTTCATTTAAAATGTTAAATAAAAAATTAAAATCTTTCTTGTCAGATGTATATATATATGTATATATATATATAGAGAGAGAGAGATAGAGGGGGAGAGAGCAAGCGAGCGAGATAGAGAGAGAGAGCGCGAGCGTGTGTGTGTGTGTGTGTGTGTGTTGTTGGGGAGATTTCTGTTTGAGATAATCTCAATTTTCTGAGTGTCTCAATGAGAAATTCTTTTTTAAGGTTATGGTATTTGAGCATATTAACCGCACTTTCTCACTTGAGTAATCGACTCTCAACCAATTTACTTAAAACTGTTTACAATAAGCATGTTAGTAATGTTGGAAATTTCCGAAGTACTAATTATAAACGGTTTCTTTATACTCTTTATACATTAATTCGGAACTCGAACGACCACCTAGTCTCAAGTTCTAATCGTACTGCTTTTTGCTACTACCCACTGCTCTTTGGAAGCGACTCCCAAGAGGATGTTTCCCAGAAGATTAGGGATAACCATTATCTCTTGATGTTATCTTAACCTATGCCTCTCCATAGACTGGCCCCTGGAATTTGTAAGGGTGAAGCTTAATCTAAAAACAACAAAAATTAACTAGGAACGAACGAATCGTCTATCAGTGCCAACTTCTTTCATGTGCTATGATCTGTCATTCATACTTAAAAAGATTTAAGTAGTATTCACATGGAATTTATAAAATTATTTTCGTCATTTTTTATTTAATTGTTGGTTGCGCTTATGTGAAAGTGCTTGTAGCGTAGTAGTTAGCAGTGCAAAATTCGAGATTGTTGTGCAAATTTCATTTGAAGTTTCTGCTTTCGCTTTTCTCACAAGTAATCCAACATTCTCCGCCTCAGCTATTGATCAAATAGCAGGGTAGACGGCATTTCCAAGCCTACTTTAACCTCCACCCTAGAAGAATGAGTATTCTGAATTCCAAACAGGTTGTTTCTGGTCAGTCAGCTCCAACAGGCGACAACTTATTTAATACAAAAACGATAGCAGCAACGCTTACATCAGCAGGAATGCAGTACTATAGTAATACTGTGTATTTACAGTGTAACTGACTTGTTTATTGTGATGATTATTTCAAAATAATATATAGGCAAAATATTAAAACAAAATATATACAACAAACAACCGCTGACAGGCCTATTATGCTAAAGAACAGCTCTTAAGTGTCAGCTAGATTAACAGTTTTGCCTCAAGCCGGAACTGAAACCTGAATGATATGACAGTCGGATATTCACCCACGAGGCCAGAGGCGAAACGCCAGAGAAAGAACGATTTCATAGCGTCTAATGTATTTTGCGACTTGTAAACAACGCTAACAGCGAGAGTGTTCTATCCGATAGCCGCTTCGAACAGGCGTTCTAGACGTTAACCACAGAACACACAAACACACACACACACACACATTATATATATATTCGAGTTTATCCCTTGCAAGGAAGCAAAGGCATTAAGACACAAGAGATTACTGAGTATGGAAGAATTCGAAACAGGAATGTTATTAATGTGCTAGAACTCATGAAACAGTAGATAACTGACGTTTGAATTTGTAAAATATATGTTGGATGGAAAGCTTGTAGCCGAAAGGGTGTTCCATAAGCGAAAAGTGTGAAAGAAGAAAGTGTTAGCATAGAATTTATTATTACATTTCGCTAACTCATCACTAAACCGATGAGATTTTGTCGCCCGTATAGTCAATTAAGTGCCATAGGTAATACACGCTTGTGCGAACATGTTTCGAAAGAGACATGTCTGACTGGGCAGAAATTTTTCTAGTAGTAGGTCGCCATTAATTTCTGCGGAGACTAGTTGTCAAATACGGTAATAGATCCCAATCCGTTCTGTTATATAACTCATACTTGGAGGAGAAGTGACAAAATTATTCATTTCCCAAGGGTACTTGAGCATAAGTGAATGCAATGAATTCAGTTGAAAATCGAACTTGACTCTTCGATTTCTCGTGCTGAGCGGATATCCAATGCACCAGAACACACATCCGCCTGTCTAGTATTAAGATAAAATAAAATTAAACAGTCAAGGGAGGAAAAGTAATTATAAAAAATATTTATAAAAAGTCAGAGAGGCAACTTTTCTGTTGGAAGAATATGAATGAGTCCTAAAGGCCAGATCAAGATTAATAATATTGTTAATATTTATTTTT
Source organism: Ascarosepion bandense (assembly GCA_037127315.1). NCBI lineage: Eukaryota > Metazoa > Mollusca > Cephalopoda > Sepiida > Sepiidae > Ascarosepion > Ascarosepion bandense. Next base: position 2,421,608 of record JBBBDQ010029090.1, read on the forward strand.
ATTGTATCAAGACTCATAGTATCATTTGTGGTAGCAATATTCTAAGCATGGACGACTGGTAGACGTACAGATATATAGGATAATTTATGGAGTGAAAAATTGTCTCACTCGACACTGTTGACTAACCTTATTAGGAAATGACTTATCAATTTTTTATATATATATATATATATATATATATATATATATATATATATATATATGCGATTTGGAAGACTGAAAATCCAAAATTTGCTGGCAGTTAGTGGAATAATAATTTTGGATTTTCAGTTTTCCAAATTTGAAGAGAGCAAACATTTTAACAAAATTCGATCGCACCCGACGTATATAATTCAATCTTAGAAACGTGACGTAGGAATTTTAAACTTAAATTAAAATATACCAACTATAGAGAATATTTATGGATAAAAATGAATCATATATCTTAACATAAATTACTTTATAACCACTAGTAGTAATTTATTCCATATATAGTTAAAATAATATCTCCCAATAAGAAAATATAATTTATTAAAATACAATCTTAAAAATTATCTAAAATACTAACAATACTAATAATAGATAACAATAATAAAAAATAATAATGATAACCAATAAAACAATAAATATATAACAAATATATGTATACATACATATATTCACATACACACACACACATATATATACATATGCATTTATATATACATGTATGTATCAAATAATCTTTCAGACGTAATAATAATAATAATAATAATAATAATAATAATAATGTTAATGGATTTTAAAGACTTTAAATATATACAAGATGTCGCCCGTCATCATCAATTTCATCAATTTCATCAAACTGTGCATGTCTATATGGAAAACAACCATTTACCTCAATCATGTAAATGGAACCTATAAGTTTGATGAAATAAACATCAAAAGAGGTATATTTCAAGGTGATTCTTTATCTCCCTTACTATTCTGCATATCATTAATAGCACTAACCAGTCAACTTAATAAGACAGAATGTGATTATAAAATAGGACAAAAGAAAATAAGCCATCTATTTTACATGGATGACTTGAAGTTATATGCTAAGAATGTTAATGAACTGGAAGGTCTTCTGCAAACTGTAAAATGCTTCAGCGAAGACATTGGAATGAAATTTAATTTGAATAAATGTGCTAAAGCTACAGTTTTACGTGGATCAATACAAGAAACATCCTCAATTAGTCTAGACCCTGCTGTAACAATAAAAGAATTGAAACCAGAAGAAGCTTATAAATACCTAGGTGTAAATGAGAACGAAAGCATTCACCATAAAAAAATGAAAAAAATAGTGCGTAAAGAGTACTATAGAAGGCTACGAATGATATTAAAAACTGAATTAAATTCACAGAACAGAGTTATGGCCATTAATAGCCTTGCAATCCCAGTTGTCCAATATAGCTTTAACATCTTAAACTGGACTCTAAACGACATCAGGCGAATGGATGCTAAAACAAGAAAGCTTCTTTCTAAGCATAAGATGCATCATCCAAAGGCTGATGTAGACCGTCTATACATACCCCGTAAAGAAGGTGGAAGAGGTCTTATTCAGTTGGAATTGTCATACAAAACAACAACTATTGGCTTACTAACATACATAGAAACAACAAAGGATTGGATGTTACAATTAGTAAGGCAACATGAAGAAAGAAAGAAAAAATATTCAATAATAAAAGAAGGTAGTAAATTCAAACAAGATTTACAGTTAGTAGATTCTGTAGAAAAGCAGAACGGAAGCCAAGAGCCGACTATTGCGGCAAAGAATATGAAAATGAAAGCCAAAGATAAAGCTCTTGAACAGATGAAACAGCGCTGACAAGACAAACCTCTACATGGCCAATATCCAGTACGTGCCAATAAATCCAATGTTGACAAAGTTAATACTCATCGATGGTTATGTGCATCTGGATTAAAGCCCGAAACTGAAGGCTTTATTCTTGCAGCACAAGACCAAAGTCTTTTCACGAGAAACTTTCAGGCAAATATTATGCATAATAATATGGATCCAAAATGCAGGTTTTGTGATAAACACCAAGAAACAATAGACCACCTAATCTCAGGCTGTTCTGTGCTTGCCCCAAATGAAAATATAAAAATCGCCACGATAGAGTTGGGCAATATTTACATTGGGCAATATGCAAACATTATGGAAAAGCTGTAGGCAAACACTGGTATGAACATCACCCAGCACCGGTTACAGAAATAGAAGATTTAACCATTCTATGGGATTACACCATCTACACAGACAGAAAAATTGAAGCAAACAGGCCAGACATTATTGTTAAAAACCAGAAGGAGAAAACTTGTCTATTAATTGATATGGCTTGTCCAGCGGATTGTAACATAGCAATCAAGGAATTTGAAAAACTGTCAAAATATAAAGACCTGGAAATTGAAATAGGAAAAATGTGGAAATTGAAAACAAGAGTTGTGCCAGTGATAGTAGGTGCACTTGGAATGATAAAAAATGGAACAAAACAACACATTGAAAGAATCCCTGGAAACCCCAGCTTAAGAGATATACAGAAAATTGTCTTATTAAGTACAGCCCACACACTAAGGAAAACTTTATATATGTAATGCTGGAGATGATAGGGAAGATAGAAAAACATGAAATGGACCCATAACAACACGCCACTACCTGCCTTAGGTCTTCTGGTAGTGAGACCAAAGCAGAAATCGAAATATGATGAAAAATGACATAATAATAATAATAATAGACAACAATAATAAAATAATTATAAGAAATTATAACAGAAAATAGAAATTCGTAATAATTTATATATATATATATATATATATATATATATATATATATATGTGTGTGTGTGTGTGTGTGTGTGTGTGTGTGTGTATGTGTCTGTGTGTGTATCAAACAAAATTTCTGTCAAACTTTAATAATAATAATAGTAATAATAATACTCATTCTATAAAAAACGAGGAAAAAAGAAACATAAAAATACATATAAATATAATAATTATAAAAATAAAAATAAAAAACATAAATTTTAAAAAATCAATTACTTGCTAAAGAAGTCTCTAAGTAAGTTGTTATTATGTAAATTAACTATGTGTTGCATGTTTTTTGTCGTCGAATAACTGATTTTAGGAGTTTTTCTATTGAATAAATTACTTGAGGGGTGGTGTTGGTGGAAGTGTTTGCTAACTAAATTTAAAAAATATTTACCTATGTTTACATTGGACAACTTGCAGAAAGGAGGGTTGGACCATATTATTTTTATTTTACTAAGTTTACTTTTGTTTCCAGTTCTGTCTTTCACTTTTTCTTCGGATAATATTTTAACTTTAAAATCACACTGCTTTAGGGCTTCATTGTATATTGTTTTATTCTCATCGAATATTTCCTTATTAGAAGATAATTTATTAATTCTAATTTTAACAGTTTTGGGTATTTGTTTTATGGTAGATTTAGGATGATTAGAGTTAACATTAATATAGATAGGGGATTGATTACTTTTTGATACGGTTTAAATGTATTTTTGGGTAGGTTAAAGTTAATATCTAAAAAATTAACGATCTTGAGATTAGATGAAATTTTGATTTTAAGCCCAGCATTTTAAAAGCTCTAATAACTTTTTCAAAAATTCTTGATATCAGGGGACCATTACTATCAGGGATATACATAAGACCATCGTCCCAGTAGATACCTACTTGATTGGGCTCAACAATTCTACCGAGAGTATATAATATATTCCTCAAGACATGTTCGTGAACAGAGTGGACATATAAGCTCACATTGACGTCATGCATGGCGTTCACATCGTTCTGAAATGCTCAAAATATCACCTATCTTCAACCATTTTTTAAATTCAATCATTAAAATGCCCTGATCTGAACATATCTTCTAGTTCCAAAAGAAAATTCCACATCAGCTCTTAATCTCAAAAAAGAACATTCTTTTCTTCTATGTGTGGTGTGCATTGACCATCACAGCTTACCAAAATATTACTGTCCTTTTATCTCTTACTAAATTTTCTCTTTTTGCCATCACCGTAAAACTTTCTCCGTCATCCATTTACTGAAGGTCACTAGTAGGTTATGCATTGTTTTCATCTAATCTGCTTACATTCCATCTTTCCTGTGAATGCCACTTTCTTCAAGCTCTCTATCCTCATTATCTGCTATAGAATTTCAACTCTGTATTCCAGATATTAATTACAAGTGCCCGTTTTGTCTACAATATCTAAAAGACTTTGAAGTTGTTTACATGTTCAGAACAGGCGATTATCAGATTCCTTCTGTAGAACCACATTATTGTTGCTTCATGTCTCTTCTGCATATGTAAAGAGATTCCCCAATAATTACTGCTATGTAGGAGGACTGATATCACGTAAGAGCTCAATACGCTTGTCCGTGGTTCTAACGAAATTTTCCAGTTTCTTAATGATTAGTTTAGATTTTAGAAGGTATCACTTACTATACCAATCGCCTTCGGATTTTGGTGTCGTAATTTTCGTCCTTTCTAAGAACACTTCACAGATATTTAAAAACGTTCCTGCTTGATTTTGGTACCACTAGTTTGTCATTTGAAAAATTAGCCTGTTCCTTTTGCTGATAACCATGTGTTTTTTCTTGTAGTTGATGTTTATCTTTTTCTTCCCGATTTATTTCACTACTTTCTTCGAGAGTTTTTTCCGTTTGTACATGCGAATACAACACCTGGTAAAAATACTAATCCTTTTATAATGGCCTGACTCTCTAGGTAAAATAAGTCTACTGAGAAAGCACATTCTTATCTAATACCATTTTCTATTTTGTTACTTCTTTTAATATCCGTATGCAGGCGGTTTAATATCACTATATATTCTGGATTATTCTTATATTCTGCAAAATAGGCAAAATCTCTTTCTACTATACTTTGTCATATGCTTTTGCATACTACATAATGCACATATACATATCCTACTCCCTTTATTTTTGGTCTTTAAAGTTACCAGAAAAGAAAAAAACTCTTAAAGACTTCTAAAAGAAGCAATAACTAAAATGGATAGCATATGTATTTAGAAAGAGAAAGATAATGTAGATAACTTTCCACACTACATTAAAGAACAGGTTAGGAAGGAAATGCTCATTAATATAAGAAATAGTGAAAGCACTAGTCTTGAGAAGACGATTTTCATTCCATATTATTTTAAAGAGAAAGATCTTATGAATGACAACCAACGCTAATTTTAACTGTTTGGTGAATAAATGATGAATGTTTCCTGTATGCAAGTGACTAATTTCACAATTACTACTAGAATTGTGGCAAAATTTAGATGTTCAAGCTTTATGTGAAGAGACGTTCGTTATGGTTTCATTTCAATGCTAATTATTAACGTCTGCAACTGAGGAAATAGTCGAACAGTAGTGGCAGGTGATGATTTGACACTTGTAAATTCATTGTTCATGGAAAACATTAATCGTTACAGAAGAACTTATCTCGTTTTACGTTGAGACTGCCTCTTCCGATTTTGAATCCGATGTGTAAACAAAGACATTATTATTGTTTTGCATTTTGCATGCAAAACGTCTAAGTTTCTTCAATTATCGATGCAATCTACTACATTACTGTAACATGATTTGCATAGAAAATCCCGAGAGCATCATTATATATATATTAATCTTCATTCAAATTATATGATGTGCGTTAACTAGATGTTAAATTATCTTTTATTATTGTCATCGGTATCAAAAGATTGTTTCTTTGGTCTTCGAACAAAGGACTACCTGGTATTTGATGTAAATAGAAAATATAAATACTAATAATGATGAACTTGTTTTCAAATATGTTTGTGATAGCATATATAAATTACTCACGTATTGTTCTATTTAAAAGAACGTATTTTTTTACATAAAATTTATTTACCCCATCGTTCACCAATATTTGCCACATGATAAAAATATAGGTACCTCTTTTTATTCTTCTGTGCATTTTTGTTATCATGAAAAGTTTTACAAGACAAGAATAAAAATTAAACCAATGGTGCAATGTCTGATGAATACTTCTGATATTTGAAAATTCTTAACCTTAAAAGTAATCTTAATCATTATCCCGCCAAGGGGTAACATTTTTTGACTGACCATCAAATCACCGTCTACACATGTATTATATTATATATTATATTATATACGTATTATAAAATCTGTATTAACATTTTCTGGCAGTTCTTCGAAGTTTACTATGTTCAATATGTGGAATGGCAGCCATACTCGTTTGATTCAAGCGATTACATAAAAAAGTGTCTTCCCTATTAAATGCAAAGAATCATTGACTTATAAAAAATTGCCTCTGATAATTATACTTAAAATTTTTAGTCTTCAAAATCGTATAACCTACATATTTTTCAACATCAGTAAAAATTGTATTCAAAGACATCTATTTCTGCAAATTAGCAAATATCATCTCTATATATTCATAAGATTAAGTATTGTAACTAATTATATATTTCGGACCGTTTCCTTTATCTTTGTCACATTTGCGATTTTTCGACTGTTTTAAGTTCCGGCCTTCTTCTTGTAATATACGTTCGAATTTTTAATTTTTTAAATTGTTCTAATTCCACATACTCTGCCTTTTATATATCCCAGTTTCTGTTATCTGTCCTCATCTTTAGTGTCATATTCACGAAATGTGGTCAGGTATATGCGCTGAATCCTTATGTTTTCGCATTTTTAGTTCTATCTATTAATACATTCACCCCCATCAAATCCAACCAGGATGCTGTGATTTGTTTATTAAGGTACCCATGGTAGCGGCACTGTCTGAGATAATCAGAAAAGGCAAGTCACGTAGAACTAGAACAATCTACCGCGGTGAACAATATAAAAGTTTAGGCTAGAAATTATAGAATATATCATCTGAAGAAGTCTGGGGTGTACAACAGCCGAAATATTGAAGATAGAACACTCAGGTGGTGACAAAAGTCCGAGCAATGTCAATAATGTAAATAGATAATCTCATATTATTTGAAATTCGCGTATCTAATTGACTAAAATAGTATATAGTTTTTAAGAAAATATCTCTTTTAATTTTAACTACCTTTTTTCCTCGAATGAGAAGCATAGTTCTACAGAACATTACAAATAAGAAAGCTTAAAAAGCATTTTAACAGTCAAATCAGTTTCAATACATGTTCAATAAACTGCACAAGTATCTTGTTTATATTTTATTTCAATGTCAATTGTTCTTAAATTAAATATAATGCTGCTTTCGCGTCAGGCCAAGAATCAATAAAAAATACAGATTCAAACACTAAGCCTCGGTATAACAAACTAATACCATTGAAGGAGCCTTTTTTAACGCTTAACGGGCATTAAATCTGAATTAAAATATGAGAAAACGGCTCAGTACTTGGAGGGAACGTCTCAGAAGATCGAAGCAGGAAGAAAACAAAAATAAACGCAGCATGATGATTGGGAAATCGGATTGAATGCTCTCTTTTTCTCTATCTCGCTTATTCTTTCCCTATCCCTCTAAATATGCATACCAACAGACTCAAACACACATACACACGATCACACTCGTGCATCCACACGCTCACACACATACACACACAGCCATGTCAGTAGTTGCTTTACATCTATGTGTTGTGTCTAAGACTCTTTGGGAGGATAAATGGAATCATAATGCCGCTATCAATAGAGATTCCAAAAAATAAAGCATTGTAATCACTATTAGATTCTTCCAACATTTTCTGAATCGTTTTCACTGTCCTCAAACAGTCTGAAATATTTGCATTAATAACATACAGAGTGCCGTAAATATTAGAACTTAATTGCTTATTAATGTTCAAGTGTAGCCTATAATACCACAAAGGTTGACACTGCATGAGCGTGTCCAGCTAGAAACCTTTTGTGAAACGTGCAGTCCAGTGTAGAAGTGGTTGGGAACCGTGAAAAAGCTTAGTTCTTTGGTAGATGGCAAAACATAAAAAAAGTTATCATTCTAAGCGGATGACTATGAAGTCGGTAGTAGATACTCTCAGAGAAATTATTCTTCCAAATTCAGTCAGTTAAGTGCCATACGTGATACACGCTTGGGCGATCATGTCTCGAAAGAGACATGACTGACTGGGCAGAAGATTATCCTATAGTAGGTTGCCATTGCTTTCTGCGGTAGATGGTTACCGACTAAGGCTATAGAACCCAATCTGTCCTGTTATTTAACCCATAACTGGAGGGAAGAGACGGATTAATATTTTTCCCAAGGGTATTTGCGCTTTAGTGAATGCAATGAATTCGGCTGGAATTCGAACTCGGCTCCCCGATTTCTCGTTCCGAGTCGATATCCAATTATTAGATTAAAATGAGTCAAACGTAGAATTTTAGCACATATTATCACAGTAGTAGCTGACGAATCCTTTCGTAAAATACGCCTAAGGAAACTACGTAAAACACTTCAAATAAGAGTATACCCCACTCCACTAATCAACAAGTTTTCGAACTGACAGAAGAAATTCCGTTAAAATATTTTCTGAATAAAAGAAAAACACGAAAAAGTAAAAACACTCTCACATAAATCTTTACACACAACCAAAAGCAATCCGGAATTATTTACAAAGATGAAAAAGACACCGATAATTCATTCATTCAGTTAGTTTAGTCTCATACGTGATACACGCTCGGGTGCTCATGTCTCGAAAGACACATGACTGAGTGGGCAGAAGATTATCCCGCAGTAAGTAGCCATTACTTTCAGCGTTAGACTGGTTGCTAATCCGCTCTGTTATTTAACCCATAACTGAAAAGGAAAAGACGGATTAATACCTTTACCAAGGATATTTGTGTGTGAATGAATGCGAAGAATTCAACTGGAATTCGAACACGAGTCTCTAAATTTGCGTTCCAAGCCGGTATTCACTGCAAGGCAACGGCCATTCTTCACCACAACGCATATCCACCTAGAATTACTCAGCAAAAACGATAAAATAAATCCAAAAGACAATTAAAATAATTAAAAGCAAACGCCAACCCCAAAATTTAAAAACCATTTTAGCCTCATCAAAATCCGTGTGAACGCATAAAAAAGACTGTCGTAAAATGCAATAAAAATATATGGTGCCCCTAACATAATAATAGAAAGAAATCACTTCAAATTCGATAACACATCTAGATTCTAAAGAAAAACAAATCTGAGCTGCAACACTAAAAACGTAATTTATGCTATAAATTGTGATGAATGCGCAAAAATATACGTGAGCGTAACATAAGACCTGAATAAAAGAGTAGGTCTCCGCAGAAGTAATATTTAGCCAATAACAGGAATTTGTACGTTTGCCAACACTTACACCAATATAGTGTAAGTTAAATTCAGAGTCAGGACTTTCAACCAAAATGCAGACGCTAATATTGCAGGAAGAAATATTTATAAAAAGTCAAGACTTCCCTTAACAAAGCAATATGAAAAACACTAAGACACATCCACAGACATAATAAATTCAGACGTGCTTTAAATTTTAAAAAAGTCGCGAGCCATTGACATAAATAGTAATTCTGAACTCTAAAAAGAGCAAACAGAATATATTTCTTATCACTAAAAAGTATCACTGATTGCTCACACACAAAATTGGATCAAAATCGCTGAAAAAAATTTTGAAATTTTGTAAGAACACAAATTTATTCGCTTGAAGAGTGTTAACTTTAGACTCGAAACACGTATAGCCACTCAAATGCCATTATGGATACTTAATATATGATTCAAAAAGCAAGTAATATTAGTAATAATAATAATAACAATAAATCTACATTTTAAATTGACGTTCACGGCTTTCACACTTTTTCATATATATATATATATATATATATATATATATATATATATATATAAATGTATCGCTATACTCGTTTCGAAAAACCCTACGAGTACATACGCGGAAGGAAATAAATGGTAATAAAAAAGAAAGAGCTAAGCACTTGAACATCAGTCAAAGTACGTAGCCCAAAGAAAAAAATCCGAGACGAGTAACCTAAAACAAAATGCGCTCAATACACAAGTAGAGGAAACAAAATTGGCTAACCTTCCCTGAAGATCCAGTTAGGTGAAACCTTGGTAGGTTCGTTGGCACTTTAGGTTAGTTACTTACTATATATATATATATATATATATATATATATATATATATATATAAAGAGAGAGATTATGAGTCTTTTCGTCAGTTAGTTGTATAAGGATCTTACTTTTTTGTTTACAGTGAAACAGATAAATTTCAATTCACAAAATATCCAAGTACAGTAAACTCGAAATATATAATTTTTTTGACAAAAACAAATCAACCAGTTTCTCAATATTCATTCCACATTTTAGAACTGAATAATGAAACTTCAACTTGTATAGCACATCATGCTTGATTTTTCTTTATATTTCCATGATGTTGTTGGAGAAAGCATCTTCCATATTTTATATTCTTCCAACACACCGTTATCTAATCATTGAATCTCTTTGTGCACAAGAAATTTGCTAGAAAATACATCAATAAAATTAAGATGGTCCTATAAAATTAATATTATTGATACATACTGCCAGATTTCAAATAAATAATTCCCTGCATAGAAATAAAAAGTAAAATATTTTAAAACACATGAATTTAAAAAAAACTAAAAAAAGAAAGAAAAATTAACAAAAAAAATGAAAAAAAGTATTAAAACAAATGAACAAAAGGCGTGAATAAAAAATGATGAAGACAGAAAGCAGTAATATAAAAAAGAAAGAAAAGACTAGATATTGAAAAACAAAATGAATTAACAAAAATTAGCAAGAAAAAATAAGGAAATTATTTCATACCGAAAGAAAGAGAGCTACATTGAAATAGAAGCAGAAAGAAAGATATCTAAACGATAAAAGAAAACAGAAAGAATGAACGAGATTGCAGTTTTCGTTATAATTTCTTCTCACCTTTCCGAGTCAAGATTAACAAATAACGAATACAAATGAACTTACAAGCAATGTATACTTAAACAAATGAATTATAATAAAATTACGACCCCCTGACTTTGTTTCATGGGCACACAAATGTGAAATTAATTAATTCTCAGGAGAGAATTCTTTGTCGCTATTCGTGCAGAGGTAAAAACAATATTTTGTTTACAGAATTTATTAGCTGGCATGCCGAAAGAAACTGGTTATGTTTCGATAAACGCGTGACTTATTGCTCCGTTTTTGACATCTGTGAACTAAATATTTATCTACACTCTACAGTATGCAATTACTTCAATTAATATACATGTGTATTTTAACAATTACTGTAGTTTTTCAAGAGAAATGCATATAAGTATGGCAAATCTGAAAAGAATAAAGAAAGAAAGAAAGAAAGCAGGCAGGGAAAGAGAATAAAGGAAAGAAGTAACAGTGTATAAAAAGGAAATTAAGAAAAATAAAGGAATTAAATAGCATAATGAAAGAAAATGGAGGAAATAAAACTGAAAAACAACAAAACAAATGAAATAAAACGAGACAGTTACAGTCTCGTTTTATTTCATTTGTTTTGTTGTGCAGGCGTGAGAGAGAGCAAAGGAAATAAATTGATAAAATATTTTTTTAAAAAAAGAAAAAGTGAAAACACATAACTAAGGAAAGAAAGAAAAGAAAGCAGCAAATAGAAACGAAGATAGAAATAAAAAATGAATTAAGAAAGATTAATTGAAAACATGAGAAAAAAGAAAAAGAAACAGGAAACAGTAAAATAAAAAATAAATGAGTAATTAATAAGAATATAGAATCAAAAAGAAGAAAAAGAAAGAAAAAACGAAAGAAAGTAAGAAAATGGAGACTAAACGTAAAGAAAATTAAGGAGAAATTCGGAGAAGAAAAATAAAAGAAAATTAAAACAAAGAAAGTTATACCAAATAACAAATCTAAAAGAGAAAAAAATAGATAAACATTGAAAAAAAATACTAATTATAAAAGAAAAGAAACATGAAAAGAATAGAACGAAATATATCTAAACAAAAGAAAAAGATATAAGTACAAAGAAATTACATATCGTGATTTATTTAAGAAGTAATTAGTTTGTCGTTTCTTCAATAATAACTTTGTTAATATATCTATACAAAGAGCAGGTGTTTGAAACTTACCAAAGAAGAAATATTTTGCAAACTAAAAACACTTTCTTTCCGTTCTTCTCAATTTTCACACAAATACGAATGTAATTTGTTATACACCAGATTTGTTAGCACGCACGCTAAACTACAAATAAACTTTATTCATCTGAAAGAAAAACGAAATAAAATACTCAGTAGTAAAGTTAGCGAGATCTACATGAAAATATTAGCCCCCTATATACATAACATATTTTGATATAAATATATGCAGGAGAATTTAATCACAACTATTTTCTAGATATCAATTCATAGCGTGATTACTGACAGATGAAAATAAAGCCCCCCCCATATATATATATACATATATATATATATATATATATATATATATATATATATATATGACTGATGTAAAGAAAAGAAGATTGTCACTTAAGTGAGCAGGTTCATGTAGACTACGAAGATTCGTGAGGACACAGTTATGATGATTTTATTCGTTGGGGTTAAATTTATTTTGCGACCTGCTGTAATAAAAGTGTTCTTAAGGTAATTCGAAGTTAGCATGAATCTACTCATTCAAGTGACAAACACTTTAATCTTATCAACGTTCTATGACTACCCCAATATCGAGCACTTTAATATTAAAACATGCTTGCCAAAATACCTTTTATCATTAAAAGTACTGAAAAAACGTCTTGGGGCTACACATTATCACAACTCAACACTATATATATACATACATACATACATACATACATACATATATATATATATATATATATATATGTGTGTGTGTGTGTGTGTGTGTGTGTGTGTGTGTGTGTGTGAAAGAGAGAGAGAGAGAAAGAAAGAACGAGAAAGTGATAGGATAGCGTCAATGTAATCTCTCTCATAATTTTTCTTTTTTTCTAACAGTTTTTTTCGTGATAAAAATGTTGTGTGTGTGACACGTGGTTTTCTACGAATTAAATGTCCGACGGAGGGAAAAAGATACGTCTTATTACCTCGGCTTTTTTTTGTATGAAAATATAAATGGCTATGAAATAAACAGAGAAGCGTTATTGTGTTCTTTTACAGTTTATCTAGTTGTTTTTGGTTATTTAAGTCGGAAATATAATTTGTATTGAAAAGACCTTTGTTATTTTGAGTGTGAATATGGATTGAACTTTGTTGTGAATAATAATTCCTCTAAATATATCCTATTCTTTAACCCATAAGTGTGCGAAGGAGATGCATTAATATCTTTTGGCATGGTAGCTGCGCGTAGTTGAATGTTACGTATCCGAATAGAATTCCAACTGAACTCTCCGATTTCTCTTCACACACCGGTATACATTGCAGCAAATCGCCCAAGCACTGGTATACGTAATTTTTAAAGAAGGCAATTAATCACTCTAGAGTTGCAACAAATATTTAGCAATGTGCGAGTAATTTGTAACACAATTATTTTCAGTCTCACTAAACACAGTAAAGAGTTATTTCACATGCGATAAAATTTAAGCCGTTTTCTTTTTAATTTTAATCAAAAAATTATTTTCGTTTTCTGGGATAATAGAAATACTTTAATAGCTAGCACTTATTTCGTCCAAAATATACGTATTCGTGCATCAATCAAGAAATACATCAGTTTAAACGTTGTCTGAATATCGTATACAGAATTCATGTTGAATCCATATTATCAACGTCTGAAAATCTATGCCGGCTTTTAATCATGTTTATTGAGTTCGCTGAATAAAGTTCTAAAAAGTCTCTGATGATAATGTAGCTTGAAATGTTAGTACCAAACAAACAAACAAACATCAAAGCAGTATATACCTATCGAAGTATATAACATATTACACAAATTTGTGTGTAGTGACTTGTTTTGAGAAAAAATTTGGTCGACTGGTTACCGCGACACAAAAGAAAAACAACAAAAAAAGAAGGTAGACGATAGCGGTATGTTTTTTTTTTCGGGCACATTAAGGAGGGTGGTCAGCGTATGCGAGGGAATTAGAATTGAGAAAAAAGTGAACCAGAGTTGATGGGAGATAGAGGAAGAAATAGATAGAGGAATTGGTTTTGAAGGAAGAGATAAGTCGTTGTAAAACATGAAGTCATTTTCGGACTCTTTCAGTTAAGTTCGGTTTCGGCCCCAGCCAGATGTAGACAGGTGAAAGCCATTATACGAATTACTTCCTATCTCAACCTTGTAGAAAGAACATAGAGAAAGCGTGATAGCTAAGTTCTGTGAGGTTAATTGGTGGTTTTATAAGGAAGACAAAAATAAAAAAAAGCAAGTTACACATACATTGAAAGATTTGTTGTAGATTAAGATGTCAGAAAAGAGAGCAGTGCTAGAAAAACGGGTTTAGCTTGCTTAAGGCATTATGGTAATAGTAGGCAGTCCGTTTAGAAAACGTTTAGATGAGTGTGTTTAGAGTGAGTAAGATGGGTTCATATTTAAATTTAGTTAGAAACTTAGAACTTTGAGGGTGGCGAAGTAATCCTCCGATCAAAACGTATGTCAACATCATTAGATACAGTCAGACCATAGGTCGTTTTCTTTGTTTTCTTTTCTTTTTTCTCGTTTGGTTGTTTTTGTTGCTCCACAGGTAGACTTGAAACGATATGCACTGCAGGTTTCTTTATTCAATCAGAGTGTGAGTAAAAATTTTAGGGAATTCCATGTTTGATGGAATCTCGATCAAGAGTTCACATGGGTATGCGAGGTCATTTGTCCAATGTCCGTGTGTGAATTGAAAATGCAGTTACCGTCTGCGGCGTACGTTATTCACTAGGTGTCTGTGAGTGCGATGAACTTCAAAGAGAGAGAGAGAAAGTATAAAAAATTTTTTAAACGATATAAAAATTTATTGATGTATGTGTTCTTTGAGAATAGACAGAGAAAAAGAAATTGTGAACAGTATATATATATTATTAGTGTGTGTTCTTTGAAAAGAAAAAAAAAGAATTTTTTGAATATTATTGAATCACTCTTTTGCGTTTTCTTCGAAATGAAAAAGCGGACTATGCACACAGAACTTTCTCTGATAATGTGTTTAAAGTAAAAATAAAATAAGTGATGTGGATTCCCTGTGCCTCTTCTGCAAGTATTTTTCATGGCTTTTGCTCAGATGAACTTAGATCATTGGTGCCGCCTAAGCACGAATTTACACGAGATACTAGATTAGCAACTAGGTCCCACCCTTTAACAGTTTTTTTAAATCATTTCACCCCGGGCAAGGTGTAAATGCCACTGATGTGCGGGGGGCTACATAACTGAAAGAAAATTAATTAGAGTAGGGAGAAGAGGATTACAAACCAATTAGAAAGAAGGAATAGAAAGATGAAAATGCAGGTGTAATGACAGTTGCAAGGGGGGAGAGAAAGGGAAGGATATACGGGGTGGGGAAGGGCTAGAGTCCAGTGGTTAGTAGATGAGTATTGACTTTGCATTTAAATTTCTGGAGGTTGTAGCCGTCAGGAAAGCAAGAATATGGGAGCGAGTTCCACAGGCGGGAAGTGCGAAAGAAGAAGCTGCAGGAGTAGAATTGTCGTCTGTATTTGGCTAACCTAACTGTGAATGGGTGGGACCCAGTTGCCATTCTGGTTGCACGAGTAAACACCTGTTGAAGAGGCAACAGTGACTTAAGTTCGTCTTAGCAGAAGCCATGAAAATACTTATAGAACATACAAAGGGAGGCCACATTTCGTCGGTGGGGAAGTGGCTGTAGTCGAGTCGCCAAGTCAGCACCTATCACGTTACTAACTCTCCTTTGGAGCCTGTCGGGAAACTGAGGTGAGCGGCAGGGGCGCCTGACCATAAATGCCAGCAGTACTCCATACAGGGTCGAATGGTAGAATTGTATATATGCAGGATGTTTTCAAGCGGAAAGAACATCCTGGATCGACACAGTCACCCAACCTTCGTAGCAGTGGATTTAGCTATGGATTCGATGTAGCGGTTCTACTTGAGATCAGAAGAGAAGGTAAGGCCAAGGAGGCGCAGTGTATTGCACTCCGGGAGAATCGCTTGGTCCATGCTTATGTGAGGAAGGAGAGGTTGCCTGTGAAGGTTGACAGACAACAGCTTGGTCTTGGACGCATTGAAATTGACAAGCCACTTCTTGCCCCAGTTCACCACAGAGAGTAGATCCCGTTCAAGGTCCGCAGCGAGATTATGTCTGTCCGCCATGCCAGGTTTCTTACTTGTGCCGTAGTATATTGTAGTGTCATCTGCATACATGCCTACTTGGGACTTGATCTCATCTGGGACGTCGTTGATGAAAATAAGGAAGAGCGTCGGGCCCAGGATAGAGCCCTGGGGAGCACCGGCATTCGTGCTGTAGGACGAAGAGGCATGCCCATTTAATACGACCTTCATTTTGCGGTTGTTTAGAAAGGACTGGATTAGGTCAAGCAGGCTTCCGGTAATGCTGTAACCCCGTAGCTTGCAAAGGAGGCCAAAGTGCCAGACCCTGTCAAAAGCCTTGGAGATGTCCAGAGCAACTGCACGAGCCTCGCCTGACTCATCGAAGGTCCGGAGCATGTATTCCTAAAGGTTGTTAGCATATCGGCAGTGGACCTGGCAAAGCGGAAGCTATATTGCTTGTCAGAGAAGAGTTTGTGGGCAGTAAGATGTTGAACTATTTCAGCATTGATTATGGCCTCGAATACTTTCCCGAATATCGGTAGAAGACTGATAGGGCTATAGTTGGATGGATCCGAGGGTTAACCACAATTCTTAAAAACAGGAATAACTGAAGAGTACTTCCAGCATGCAGGAAAACAGGAAGCAAAAAGGCAGTAGTTAAAAAGTTTAGAGCGGACACTGGAGAGTTCATGGGCACACCTCTTAAGGACTATCACCGGGATTCCGTCGCCACCGCTCGCCTTATGGGGGTCAAGTTTTGAAATTACTCGGGGTAACCTGTACGTCGTGCAGTTTGGCCTCATTTCTAACGGGCAAGTTGGGTGAGCAAACTCCAGATGAGTCAAACGTGGAGTTGGATGAGAATCTACGGGCAAAGCACTCAGCTTTTTCCGCAGATGATGTGAGTAACCTCAAATTCATGGATGAAAGGAAGTATAGAGGATTTGCAGTTGTTAATCACCCGTTTGCATATCCGTCAGTGTGTCCTTGGAGCCGAAATTGCGGTCAGCTATGCGCTGTCGCATTCTCTCAGCGAACAACAGTTTGGCGTCATTCAGGATTCTCTTGCACTTATTGCGAGCAGACGTGAATAGGCGCCTATTGTGATCAGATGACTGGCTCCTGAATAGTCGGAAATAATGGTTACTGTGGGCAATGGCGGCCGAACAGGCTGGAGAGAACCACGGAGAGAAATGAGGTTTTAGGCAATACTTCCTGGTGGGTATCAAGGCATCAATGCCAGCTTTCACCCATGACGAGATCTCAGAGGCACAGTCATCAAGTGGGAGATCGTACACTTTTCCCCAAGGGACGTCGCAGAGGAAATCGCGAAATGCATCCCAGTCAGCTTTTTGGTAGCGGTAGGAGGTTCTATAGGTAGGAGGCTCCTGAAGGGAATGAGAGTGGAAAGAAATACTGAGAGAGTCAACAGCATGGTCGGAGATGCCGAGCGGACAAAACAGATGAGATGTAATTGTAATTTCTACTCCAACAGATTCTTTTCTCGCGCTTCCCGCCTGTGGAATTCCCTTCCACATGTCTGCTTTCCCGACAGCTCCAATCTCCAGGTGTTTAAATGTAGAGTCAATAGAAACCCCCTATCACACTAACTTCCAATTATTCTCCCAACACTCTCATCTACCCAACCCTCATTCTCGGTATCCTTACCCGCCTATCACTCACCCTCTGACATTTCCTATATTTAACCATCCTTTGTGCACTCTATATAGCTCCCTGCGCCTTGATCGGAGTGAAACGCTTACATATATATATATATATATATATATATATATATATATATATAATGTGCGCTAACATTTTGTGTGGGCGGGTTAAGGTTTTCTTCATGGTAAAATAAAGAAGTTGAGCGATGCTACAAAATTGACACAAACTTACTAAAAGGCCGAAATTATGTAGAAACTGATAAGAGTCAAGCTCTCTGCTCGGTTGTAATTGTTCTGGCGCTATCCATCAGTCCATTTTATGATGCTAACTTTTCACAGTATGTGAATACGGGCGACATCATCAGTGAAAGTTAAAAATAAAAAAAAAGAAAACACTTTTTATTCAAATCGTATTCTAGCCTGATTCATGTTTATGCCTAGGTTAGGCTAAGATTCAATACGAACATTTTAGAGTAATTGAGTGTCAATCAGAGAAAAATGCAGAATATTCGGAAAAAGCTGGATTGCATATCCAGTTATATTTGCTTAAAGCCGTGAAAAGGATCTGAATTTTGAGCAGGAAACAGACTGACACCACTCGGTATTGACCTTAGTTAATGCTTTTTACTTTACAACGCTTTTTCTCTGATATTAATCACGCTTCCTTATAAATATAGCAGGGCTTTAAACTATATTTGTTTTTTCCCACTTCGACTGGTATATATAATAATGCTGCATCAAAATATCAGCGTTTGTCTCCCATAAATGTTGATACATAATTTTCGTAGTAATTCAGCGTAAATCTGCTCGAACCAAATGTTGTCTTCTTCACTGATAAACAAGTGAATATACTGGACCCCATGGTGAATGAAAATGATGGACTGCAACATTTCATTTATAAAATAAATATCTTAGGGAGATATCCTACCACTGTATGTACAGGATACTCCTTTGGATTCTTTTATACCCACACTTCATGCTGATATATATATATATATATATATATATATATATATATTGAAGTAGATAAATTGTGGTTATTTTATATCATTTAATTTCACGCATGTATATTGTTTGTTTTTTATTTTGTTGACTGCATAAGATAGTAATGTCATTTGGACACCGTCTGTACGAAAAATACACAATGCGCAATTCACCCCGCTACAAATTTGAAAACGATATGCTGTACTGCTCTGAATATAGAAATCTTCGATACAAAAATTTCAGAATATTTGGGTAGCAATCACAGAATGGAGCAGAGGATTCGGAAAAAAATTAGATGGTATATCAAGGCAACATTTTGGTGGTTGATCAATGGTGACGTTAATGCTTCTACTCAATATCCTTCAGAGTCTCAAACTTAACACAGTTTGTCTTGAGAAGGTAGTACTACACTGAGTCTCTTGATGGCTGATGGAAGTCCTTATATCTGTCAAGACTAATTTGCAACATGATACATAAGCATGAGAATATAGTCACGGCTGTCAAACAATTTCTGTGACGATATCATCCTTTACATATTTCCACCTAACGCTACAGACTATAAGCCCATTTTAGCTCAACTGTGTGTGGGACATTGTTGAGCTAAAGTCATTGTAGCACCAAAGATGAACTGAAGGTAAAGGATTATGGCAACATTAACCAACTTAAACAAGTAGAAACGAAGGTGTTTATTTTATAATCTCTAGTAATTACTACAAAGAATGGATGAAATATCGAGAAATTTGAATAAAATATTATATGAACACAAAAGCGATTACTATCCGATCACCAGAATTAATAGGATCATTATTTTGATTTAAAAATAATATCTAATTTGAAAAGAAATCAATGTACTAAATGGAAAATATATAAAAAGTGCCATCATCACTCGAAAATTCTCAGTAAATTTGCGTCTAGTTTCTTACCACAATTCACGTTTCTTGGTAGATTTTTTTATTTTCATAATGACACATACAAAAGTGATGAAAAATAAACGGAAACAGACACAAAATAAATGGAAGTGATTAGACATTCTTACTAATAAATATGATAAAATTATTTAAACGTTTAAAATATTAGTGCCCATTTTTATGCTAAAAGGCATTTCAAAATACGGAACACGCCAAAGTAGTACAGCGTCACATTTTCCTATTTTGTCATTAATTTTCCTAACATATATATATATATATATATATATATATATATATATATTTACGCACTCACACCCTGATTGAGCACTCTGGAAGAAGAGTAGACTTTGAAAAACAGTCTCTACTCTAGCAACTACGCATCGTTCATTCAGCAATGAATTAGAACACTCTCAGCTATTGAACGTGTAAAATGATAATATACACGCTAAAAGTCTGCCTTCTTCTACTGAGCGCCCATAGCTCAGAGGTAGAATCGCCGACTGACACAAAATTCACTCGGGTTTCAATCGTGGGTTAAAAGCACTCGGAGTCTAACCGTACTGATAAGCTGTGATACAGCGAAACAGATTTCTGCGGATGACTATATATATATATATATATATATATATATATATATATATATAGTGTTTAATTGTGAAAGCATTTAACGCTAAAAGTGTTGTTGTTTTCAGTGGTTGTTACAGATAAAATATATTTTGGCAATTAGTATCTTTTTAGCTTAAAGTACTCAATATCGGAATATAGAGAGAGCGATGACAGGTACAATGTATTTATCTCTTTAACCGATCAGATAAATGCTGACTTTGTAGTTTTCCTGAGGAATGATTTTCTCGCTTGTCAGGGTTGAGGAATGAGAACATCATACTTATTCATATATTTATATATAAAATTTTAAATTTTGTCATATCAGATGATCATTTCGACGAGAAATTGTAACCACCCATCTCGAGAGCAAGGCCCAAAGATTAAGGGAAAATATATTAATTTGCTTGTCTCTATATAAAAAAAAAAACGGAAGTAAACTAAGAAAAAAGCAATAAAAAGACCGAGCATTGCTACCGACGGTTGTTATACCCGACCTGTGGATGACAATAAAATAAATTAAAAATTAAATTTAAAATAAAGGATAA